>SZWC01003921.1:42509-76624 GCA_023375785.1 Penium margaritaceum | reverse complement strand
GCACAAAATGATGCTCAACATTGATGTGCTTCGTGCGTGTGTGATGCATGCCATCATGTTCAGCAATCGCCTTAGTGCTTTGATTGTCACAGCGCAAGGTGATACAGCGGATGGGGACGCCAAGCTGTTGTAGTAAGCAACAGCCACACACTCTCGCAAGTGCCTGCGCCTAGAGCAACATACTCAGCCTCACTTGAGCTGCGTGCCACACAGCCCTGCTTACCACTCTTCCACGACACTACGGTCCCGCCAACGAGGAAGATGTAACCTGTACGGCTGCGTGCGTCAGTGTCATGTGCCCAATCGCTGTCCGTGTATCCATCCACAACAATAGATGGTCGTGCACGATAACACAACCCAGTGCGTGCAGTGGAGAGGGCGTACCGGACAACGCACAGTGCAACCTCCATGTGTCGAGCTCGGGGAGCCTGGGAGAACAAGGCCAGGAAGTTCACGGAGAAGGCGACATCTGCCCTGGTCGTGGTTGCCAGATACATCAGTGACCCAATGACGCGGAGAAAGTCGGTTACATCGACTGACTCCCCCAGCTTAGACACATCGAGTGTCTTCAGCAGCCTCTGACCTGCTGGGGTCATGGGCGTGGACGCGGTGGGTGTGGACTCAAGCAGTGAGGCAAAACACTCCCCCAAGCTGCAAACGTATTCAGCCTGGTGAACATGGAGTGTGCGATGAGAGCGATCACGCTCAAGCTCCATGCCCAAGAAGACACGAGCAGGGCCCAAGTCTTTCGTCTTTTACGTGGACTGCAGAAACGTCTTCACTGACTGGACAACGGTCTGACTGGGGGATGCTATCAGCAGATCATCCACGTAGACGAGGACAGCAACGAATGGGGCGGAGGGTGGACTGACAAAGAGCGACGGATCCACCGTACTACGTCGGTAACCTCCTTTCTTAAGAGTGGAAGTAATCTCTTGGTTCCAATACCGTGGCGACTGTTTCAGGCCATAGAGGGCCTTTCGCAGGCGCCAGACTCGGTCTGTGCCTTCAGAGAATCCGGGAGGCTGGACCATGTAGATCTCCTCGTCCAACTGTCCATGGAGGAACGCATTATCACATCCATCTGTTCGAGCTCCCAGTCGTGATGAGCCACAAGACTTAACAGTGCTCTGGCAGTGGTACACCGCCCGACCAGTGCAAACGTCTCGTCGAAGTCGACACTGGGGACATAGGAGAAACCCTTTGCTGTGAGACGTGCCTTGTATTTGTCGAGTGCACCGTCGGGCTTGTACTTGCACCGAAATACCCAACGGGCGTCGATGGCTTTGCGCCCAGGTGGTAGATCGACAAGCTCATAGACCGAGTGAGCTCCAAGGGCGTTGAGCTCGTCACGCATGGCAGCCTCCCACTGCTAGGAGTCGGAGGCTACACGGGCTTGACGTACGGTTGTCGGCTCAGAGGGTAAGGCAGTAGTGACCGACGTGCCGTGACACTCGGCAGTGCTGCACAACACAGCAGCTTCCAAGGCCCGCTCATGCTCAGAGGCGAGGAGCGTATAGCCGAGGGCAGAACTGGGATGGATGATCCCAGTGGCTAGGCCCAGTGCCTCCATGCCGGTGGGAAGAACAGGCGAGTGATCAGCCTGAGGCGGAGACTGAGAGGGAGGAGGGCGTGCCGATGTTGTGAAAGTGGTACAACGGTTGGGTAAGGCACGAAGGCGTCCACCCCGGACGAAGGGTGAAATAGGAGCAAAACTAGTGGGGACAGGCGGAGGTTGGTCAGACACCTGGACGGGAAAGGCTGCGGGCGAAGAAGCAACGGGAGGTGTGCCTGGGCTGGATGGGACAGCGGGAGATGAGGCAGACTGGACAGCATCAGTGCTGGGAGACGATGGTGTGTCAGAGGGGCTGGGCGACACGGCAGGGGAGAAAGACACAGAGAAGGTAGGGACAGGCCCTGACGACGAGGACTGCACTGAGGGTGAGAGCTGCGGTGTAGCACCAGGGACTACGGGACCGGCAGGACCGACATCCCCCCTCGACCGAGAGAGAGGCAGGAGGGAGAAGGCAGGAGGCAGGCGATCGAGATCGCGAAGGAAGACAGACTCAAAGAACAAAGCATCGCGAGACTCGACGACACGCTGCCAGACAGGGTCCCAAAACCGCCAGGCTTTGGACTGGGCAGACACGCCGAGAAAGGGGCAGAGACGACCACGAGGGGACAGTTCCCATCACAGAGATCCTCCGGGAGCCAGAGAGACGCGATGCAGCCCCAGACCCGAGCGAGGTGCAGATCAGCCCGACTGCCATGCCAGCGCTCAAAGGGTGTGATGGTGCGGGGAAGGGGGCCGTGCGGAACACGGTTCCAGACCCATGTCATGTAGCACATGGCTTCGAAGGCAAAGAGCGGCGGCAGACCGGACTCAGACAGAAGCGTTCGGACGCCGTCGGCAAGTGTCCGGTTCCAACGCTCAGAGACACCGTTTTGCTGGGGTGTGTAAGGAGCCGACGTCTCCAGGCACACCCCACGAGACTCGAGTAGACGAGCGGTGGGACCAAGGAATTCACCACCACNCCATGCCAGCGCTCAAAGGGTGTGATGGTGCGGGGAAGGGGGCCGTGCGGAACACGGTTCCAGACCCATGTCATGTAGCACATGGCTTCGAAGGCAAAGAGCGGCGGCAGACCGGACTCAGACAGAAACGTTCGGACGCCGTCGGCAAGGGTCCGGTTCCAACGCTCAGAGACACCGTTTTGCTGGGGTGTGTAAGGAGCCGACGTCTCCAGGCACACCCCACGAGACTCGAGTAGACGAGTGGTGGGACCAAGGAATTCACCACCACGGTCGCTGCAGAAGACGCGCAAGGACCGCTGACAGGCACGTTCGGCCTGAACGAGCCATGACTCAACGACAGAACAGACGTCGCTCTTCTGACGAAGAGCAAACACCCAGCGGAAGCGAGAAAAGTCATCGGTAATGCACAAGACATAGCGACCAACGTCACCTAAGAGGTCATGAGGCAAAGGCCTCATGACATCTGCATGCACACGATCCAGGGGATGTGTAGAGGGTGAGTCCAAAGGAGAGAACGGAGAGCGATGCATCTTTCCTTACGCACAGTCAAGACAATCGGCAGTGCAAGGGGCAGGGAAGGTAGAGGGCGAGAGACCAAGAGCGGGCTGGAGACGCAGCATGCTGTGAAGGGCATCAGTGTGGACATGACCAAGGCAACGATGCAAGAGACGTACAAGGTCATGAGCAAGAGAAGGGGCAATGTGAGCAAGAGCGAAACTGACTACAGGAGCGGAGGGGGCGTGCAAGGGAACACGATAGAGCTGGCCACACTTCACACCACGGAGCACAGCATGTTGGGTGGAACGGAGACAGACGTTACCGACACCACCGCTAGCAGTGAAATCCATACCTTGATCATCCAAGGATGGCACAGGCAACACGCTGAGTTCGAGCGAAGGCACGTACAGAATAGCAGGCAGGTACAGAGCACCGCTGGGTCCAACAAAGCGCACGGCGCCCACACCTTGAACAGGCAGCAACTGCCCAGACCCAGTACGGACAAAACGGACAGACCCCACGGGGCCCAACGAGACGAACGAGGAACGCACGGACGTCATGTGGTGGGTTGCCCCTGAGTCAAGGACCCAGAGGCCACGAGACACACGGGCGGAAGGGTGCACAATGGACGTGGCAACAGTGCCAATGGAGGATGAGGACAATGTACAGAGGGAGAAACCACGAGGGAGAAAGTCGGTCTGCCAACACTCAATCCACGGAAGAGACGCACACAAGGCACCCAGAACGTGACCAGGAGCATCTCTACGAAGGACACTATCAGTCTCACACGCAAGACCTCTGGCCACTGGTGCAACACTCTCACCTCCCTGGTCGCGAAGGCGAAGGAGCTGAAGGAGAGACTGCTCAAGGTGGCATTCACGATCACCGCGATCACCATCCACAGACGTCAGCGGAGCTAGAGTAGACGCGCTGATGGAAGGGGGGAACCATGATGGAGCAACATAGGCTGGTGACGGGGGGCGAGCATACACAGCGGCGCCGTAGGGAGGTGGCCAGCCCCAGGGATAGGAGGCAGGAGTCGGAGGTGAGGTCACACCGGAGGCGGCGTGAGCCTGAGCCGGGAGTGAGGTGGTGGAGCGTGATGGAACACTGACATTAAAGGACGATGATGCAGAGGAGTTGGTGGTGCGGGCCCAGTGAGCGCGCATGGCCCGGGCAAGGCAAGGTCATCCGGGGGAGCTGGACAAGCACGACCAGAATGCTCAACAGGGCCACAGTTCCAACACACAACAGTACCTGGCGCCCGCGAGGAAGCATAAGCGCCCTTGTCCTTGCTTTTGCCCTTGCCCTTCCCTTTTCCCTTTCCAAGACCTTGGGAGGAGAGGGCATAGGCAGGGGAGGATGAGGAAGAAGCGGCGGAGGCAGAGGAAGTCACAGAGGAGGAGGAGGGGGCAGCAACAGTGGTAAGTGCAGTAATACTAGCGATGGCAGAGCGGTGGAGGCGCTTGTTCTAAAGGCTAGTCCACCAAGACGCAAGACGCTCTGACATGAAGTCCCAGAGAGCACCAACCCCAGGAGGTGACTTGGGCGGAACTGGGAGCGAGGCAAGACACTCTAGCTCATCAGGTTTGATGTCACGAAGGAGATCTGACAACTCAGGAATAAGACCGTTGACCATGGTCAAAACGGCGGAGAGTTGGCCAAGTGCCGCTTTGCCAAGCTCACGAAGGAGTTTGAGACCACGAGCCCAATAGGCATTGGCGGTTTTATCAGCACGCATAAGAAGCGTGTTGAACTGGACTGTAAGCGCGCTCTATGCGGCTTGTCCAGTGACAGTGGTACGGCGACGCAGCATGGCGTATGCGCCAATGGGGTCAGCAAGTTGTTGGGTAGTAGGGTTAGCATTGAAGGTGCCGACGTCATCAATCAGTGACTCAGGGGCAGCAGCGATGAGAGCTCGGACTGCATGAGCGGCCTCAGTAGCAACCGGTGTGAAGGGATCAACAGCAAGGGAGTAGTACTCCCACAGCTGCTCTCCTTGAGCCCAGGCACTGAAGCGCACTTCCCAGGAGGAGAAAGCAAGGATAGAGGTAAGCGCAGGTGGCTGAGAAAAGAAGTCATGCTGGCGGAGCGCAGACGGTTTGGTGGCAGTAGCGGCAGTGTTAGTGGGAGGAGCAGTAGAGGTGCTAGAGGCAGAGGTGGTGGCAGCCGGAAGAGTGGCATCGGCAGGGGGAACAGCCGACGCAGCAAGGAGGTGGCGAAGGACAATAGCAGCCACTTCATCAGCAAAAGCAGCGCAGTTTTCCTCAGCAAGCTTAAGCCGGTCCTCAGCCTCCTGCTGGGCCTCGCGAGCGAGGGCCAGCTGGCGCTGAAGAGCAGCAATGTCTGACTCGTCGTCACCGGGCATGGTGACGACGTGGGGGCTCTGCCGGACAGATTTCGGCAGAGTTTCCCCAGCCCTAGTGGGCGTGGGAAATATGGGGTTGCCTGAGGCAAAAGAGAACGATGCTGCAGGACAGCCCACCCCGAGTCAGCCAGGACAAGCCACGCACAGGAGGCAAGAGAAGCATGCAAGCAGGTACAAAATGCACCAAGCCAAGTCAGGAGGATGGGCTGCACAGAAAGACAAGAAGAGGTGGGATAGCAGTAGCCGCGGAGGCAGACAGGACAGAGACAGTGGAGACGATGGGCACCGTCAGAGTAAGAACTCCGGTGGTGCAGGCGGCACAGAAGGTGATGACGACGGCTGTGATGGAGACTGCCGCCGTGACAAGGCTGGAAGCAGATGATGGTGCAGATGCTGATGCGGCAACTGCTGCGGATGTAGAACTACGAATAAAGACTGCAGCTGCTGATGTTGCTGACGTAGCTGCGGCTATGGCAGAGGCAATGGCAGATGCTGCGGCAGAAACCTGTGTGCCTATGTTCGCAGCGGCTGCCGCGATGGGACCAACAACAGCTGCTGCTTCTGTGTAAGCATCCGTAGCCCGCCCTGCCGACGTCGAGGTAGGAGCACACGATGCTCTAGCTGCGGCGACAAAAGTGGCTGTAGCTGTTGCTACGGCGTCAATGAGAGTAGACGTCGTGTGACTGACAGCACTCACAAGAGGTACGAAGTCATGTGTGAGCGCTAGGTGCAACTGGTCCGTAGCAAATTCGGACACGTCCTGCCAAAGCGGATCCCCCCTGGGAGAGAGAGTTGGAGACGCACTTACCGAATGTTGACGAGATGCCGTTGCAGACGTGGAGGCGGCCGTCTCGGTTTTGCGGTCACCCCTCATTCCTCTGCGACGACACTCGTGACGTTGTGGCAGTCTCCCCTCGTAGTACATGCTGGGGGAGATCACGATCTGATTGCCGGTTTGCGCCAGCGTGACGAACACAACACCATACGACGGGTGCTGAGGCTGCTGCGGTACGTGTAAGTCAGCCGAACCTGCTATTGCTGCTGAACTGCTGATGTTGCCGTGGGTGTGTACCAGCAAGACAGCTGAACTGCTGAGCTACTACTACTGCTGCTTACATTGCTGCTGTTGCGTCTGCTGCGGATGTGTTGCCGCTGCTGCCGTGGGTGTGTACTAGCTGAACTACTGAACCGCTACTACTGCTGAACTGCTGCTGCTACTGCTGCTCACATTGCTGCTGCTACGTCTGCTGCGAATATGTTGCAACTGCTGCCGTGGGTGTGCACTAGCTGAACTACTGAACTGCTGTTGTTGCTGAGCTGCTACTGCTGCTGCTGCCGCAGCTGTGTCTGCTGCCGCTGTTGCTGTTGCTGTTGCTCCAGCTGCTGTCAGTGCACACCAGCTAGAACTGGTGCTGCTAAGCTGTTGCTGCTACTGCTGCTAGTGTGGTGTAGCTGCTATCATCTGTGCACACCAGCTAGACCTGCTTCTGCTGAGCTGCTGCTGCTGCCGCTGCTGCGTCGGCTGCTGCTGTTGTTACTGCTGCTACTGTGGGTGCTGTTGTTGCTCACGTTGCTGTTGCTCCGTCTGCTGCTGATGTATTGCAGCTTCTGCTGCTCAGAATGCAGGTGTTGTCTGCGGTGGGGTTGTCTCGGAGGAGCCACCAAAGGAGGCGGTGCTGGCAGCCTCCTAGCACGTCTTAGCTTAGACGACTACAAGGCCGTCTAAGACTGCCGGTTCACATTGTTGTTGCCGTCGTGCCGACGGTGGGCAATGCTGAGTGAGAGGATGGCAGACGAGAGAGTGTCCCCTCCCCCCCTTTCTTGTTTCCTGCTGCAAGAGGCAGATCATCGCCGAGAGGGACAACGTTCTTTGCCCGTGGTCAGCGACGAGAGACGGGCGTAGAAGGAGAGAGAGAGGTGGAGGTGATAGCAAGAAAAGGCTTTCTGACTTCGGGCCACAGTGGAGTGGGTGCGAGACGCCAAGAGAGGTCGTCGCCCCACAGGCCGTGGATCTACGGACGGCAGGTCGATCCGATGTCCGTCTCTCATGCACTCGCTCTGATACCAGTAGGTATTGGAAGAAGAGACAGGAACACTGTGGAGCAAGCACCAAGACGGGTGCACCATGTATGGAGGTCAAGAACCACAGAGTGCTGTCAAAGTGCAATGAGAGGTCCAAAAAGGAACAACGGATAGGAGTAACAAAGTAACAAGCAACAGAGCTGTTACGGGGAGGGAAGAGCGAGTGAGCAAGCAGCGAGCTCAATCTCGCTCACCACCCTCGAACCTAGGGTATTCAATCCAACCTACCCACAAGACAATTTTCTACCAGAGTGTAGGTGTGCCAAGCAGATATCTGGCTAGAGGGTGAACCCGGTTATTCTCATGGCCCATCGTGCGTGAATGCACGTGAGCCATACAGGTGAGGTTGGCAAGCTTTTCTTGATCCATGCCATGGTTCGTCTTGGTGGAGACGCTGCTGGGACATCGTTCTTTGTCTCAGTCACTTGCATCAGTGTCAGTGGAGTGTCTGCAGGGAGGCCAGAGGTCACCACACGCCATAAATCAACAGTTAGGGGAAATGAAATGAGGGAAGGGGAGGAGGGCAAAGTTATGAAGAGATACTCTAGTTGAATACCGTAGTCTCTTATATTTGCTTGTTTTTAGGACCTCAATGAAGGGACCGTTAAACTTGACTATGATTTTCAGCCTTGGAATTTTGGACCTGTTTGTCCAAAAGCCTCGGTATTTTCTTAGTGTCTTATTATGGTCAAACGTCCATGTCCTTGGTCTGTCCCTAGGACTTTGCTCTTTAAAATTTGAAAGTTTGAATGTCGAGGGCGAAGTTGTACGTTACAGCTCGCTTCGCACGTAGATTTATGTGTAGATTTCTTGTCCATGGCGAGCGTCCGAATGCACACTCATCCGCACTACCACATTGACTTAGTTGTAGCGCGTTAACGTTACTTGTAATTTTTTTTCTTTCACTTTCTCATTACCGCGTTACTGTACCGCCGTATGATACCGCGGTACATAAGAGGGTTACCCTGCCAGGTCAGTACCGATACCGTACCGGTACCGCAAAAAGGAATACTGTACCGCGGTACTACAATGCCGCGGTACAAAAACACAGTGTACCGCGGTATCGGTAATACCAGCATCAGCCCAGGTGGGGACTGGCGGCTAGCCCACCAGGACCCGTCATCCCCGTTGCGCCAAAAGGCACGCGCGGGGAATACACGTGTCACGGAACATGAAACCATACAACAAGTCTCCCGAGGAACCGGAACTGTCAACCATGTGCCCGGGTCTCAACCGACGAGAAAAAATGCAATACATCCCATACACATCTAGGGCCTACGGTGACACACAAGCATTACCAGCTAGCCAGGCTAGGCAAGCTTAGGCCTCCCGAGACATCGGAACATGTCACCGGACGTCCGGGTCTCAGCCACATGCAGGCTATACATGTCTAATCACCAATCACTGCTAGGTCTCCCGGGCACTGCCAGAGACTACCAAATGCCCTGGTCTCAACCATCGAGACTGAACGAGCAGTTTCTGAAACACACAGGATCAACGTCCAGTCAGCACAACACGCTTTCAAAGTCTCGGAAGCGACAGCAGTACCATCGGGTCTCCTCGTCGCACCGATACAAACCACCGGGTGCGCTAGTCTCGACCCATCGAGAAAAGTCTCTTAGCTCTCGACAAACCAACCAAGCTGCGGGAACGCATCGGTTGCGTTTCGCTGGCACTGTCTTATGTGCTGGAGAAGCCTCAAAACACTCCGAAGGCCCTGTCGTTTTTTCGTGCTCTCCTCTACCTTGTAACACCAACGTGGGGTATATGGGTAATCGGTCTCTATCCCTCATGACAGGTGGAAGCCACATGAATTAACACTCCCCCGGGGTGACATAACGGTCAACGCAAGAACAAGTGAGCCAAGACGTGGAATGATGGCTTGTGCAAAACCACGGAGAGCACCAATCAACCACACACATACACTGACTCCTCCACAGACAAAGGGCAAGCCTGCTGTCCTTGGGAGCACAATGAAGGGCACAAGGTCTCCTCGTGACACTTGTACAACCCACCAAGTGTCCGGGTCTCAACCATGCAAGAAGTCTCACACATACACACACATACTCGCACAAATCGCATCATCCAGAGGTCATAAAGCAAGAGGGCCTCCTCGTGGTACTAGTACAACCTACCAAGTGTCCGGGTCTTGACCAACATAGTATTATGATGCACATGCAATCACATGCATACGGTGTGCGCAGAAATGTGACACGAGTCACACGCCGGTTGCTGTAGCAGAGTTGAGGCAGAGCAAAGACCCCTCGTCATGCAACTCTCGTAAAATCACAAAGGTTGAAGTCTACACAACACTCCCCCTAGAGAGAAGAACCTGACGCCGACATGGTGAATCAAGGTGTTGATGTCGTACTGGCCGAAGCTGATGTCGGAAACAACTGCTCACTCCGACAAGCGTTGACATGGATAACTCCTCCCTCTGCGATCCTGGGAAAGAAACGTGCCGTCATTGTACCATGACAAAACTGCTCCCCCTGTCATGCATGAGTCTGCTACCATCTAAAGGATGGAGCACCGACTACAGCCACAGTCACTGTTTTTACACCTCACGGAGCCTGTCAATGCTCGTGAGACCGCCACAAGTCCCAATCGTTAATCTCTCCTCTCTCCGCTATATAATGGCGCATCAAGGCACACCAGAGTGCAGGGAGTCGGCGAGCAGCTTGCAGCTGTAGATGAAGTGGGGAAGCTGGCCTCTGAGGCGGGATGGAGCACCTTGAAGCACAAGGGTGCACGACTACAAGAGGAGGAGGGCTGGCACACTAGTCGGACCCGCATAGGTGGACGAAGATGAAGATGGAGCCGCTGAGGCAGGTGGAGGAAGATCCGTGATGGCAATAGGTGTAGAAACAGAAGCGATGATGGAGTCGTTGGGAGTGAGGATGGAAAAGTTGAAGGCATGCTCACCTCTCCCGTGGTAGTGTCTCCATCAAACGTCAAACTCAGATCTGGTACAAGATCCTCCCCTAGGACGGGTGTGCAAGATCCTGATAGTGGAAAGCTCATGTTGATGGTAGTGGTGCTCCCCTGTGCTGACAGTCACTCCCGCGTTGCCATCACCTCCCGCTGCAGCATCTCTGCACGCATCTGTAAGTCTGCGTAGGCTGCCTCAGACACGCGGAGGTGGCACATGTCTGCCTCGCGTAGGACCAACTCTATCTCACTGGATGCCGTACACGCAGAATGTAGAACTCTCAAGTATAACTCCAACTCCGTCTGTGCTGCTGAAGACAATGAAACCGGTGCTACTGCATCCTCCTAGAGGTGAACCAAATCGAAAATGTGCTAAGATGCTAGATAATCAGACACAACTGAAGGTCTCGCATCCCAACCACAGCTCATGTATGTCAAACAAGGAGGGATGAACGGTCACTTGCCAAGAGAGAAGGAGAAGGTAGAGTCATCAGAGTCCGCAAAGCATGTGGATATATCGTCCGTGCAGGTACTGCCATTGTCATCGTTGATGTGATCAGTATGGTCACCAACAGATGAATACGCGAGGGCAGAACTGAGCTGCTACTGACGAGGTGACTCCATCTGTCTGGTCTGATCTGTTGCATTTTCCTCAGCTGCCGGCGTAATGGATACAACTATGCAGGACTCCGACTCGACAACTGATCCAATGTCAGTCAAGGCAACTAGCAAGCGTAGCTGGTGCTCATGCATCGTCTCGCCGGGAAGACCGGTCGTTGTCATCCGCTCGATGATGGAGTGGTGATCATCACCCGAGTGCGTCATGTGTGTCGCTGCTCATCTGTGTACACGGGAATGTGTAGACTCTAGGAACATGGGCGACTCCTGATGCTCAAGTTGGACCTCGAGTAGCGCCGATGACAAGCTTGAGCTTGCTATGTCTGCTACAGCATTTATCCCAGTGATCTCCCGTAGTAACACTGCTCTCAAGAATGCCTCCACGTCTGAAAGACCAAAGCATCCACTCTATCCCTGCACTGCGACCTCTACCGGGCTGGTCTGAGCCTGCTTTATCAACTCCCTTGGAAGCCTGGAAGAGGCATCGTGGGTCGTACGGGGCTCTTCTGCCACCACTGGGCCGCCGCCAATCAGAGCCACGAGTGGTAGCGCCCAGGGACTCGGGGGCTGCACCGCTCCTGATACAATCTGTTGTTGCAAAACTTCCGGCTCCTGCCTTGGCGTGGAAGTCGACCTCGATGATACACATGTCTCCTGCAGTACGATCGTTGCCGGGCTAGTGTGAGCCTGCTGCACCAACTCCCCCGGAAGTCTGCAAGAGGCATCTCGGGCCGCACGAGGCCTCTGTGCCACCACCGGGCCGTCACCGATCAGAGGTGCAAGTGGCTCCGCCCAGGGACGCGAGGCTTGCACCGCTCCTGATTCAATCAGCTGCTATAGAATGCCCTGCTCCTTCTTGGTGTGGAAGTCGGTCTCGATGACACACATGTCTCCACCATCAATGCCCTTTCTGGATCTTAATCCATGTCATGTGTCAATGCCGTGGCATCCGCGTCTACATGAGGTGACTCTGCGATGGTGCTCACAGGGGAAGGTGCTGCCCCTATTAGTATCGATGTAGCTGGCTATCTCCACTACAACCACTCTCCCTCTTGGTCACGATAAGCAACGGTGGCCCTGGGAGCGGACCATCTGACTAACTCTGTCCAGCACGACAGGTCCTGCGGCGGCATCGACGACACCGCGCTCGAGACTGACCACCGAAAGGTGAATCATCTAGAGGGAGCGTGGAAGTAGAATGAAGGCTCGAGAGAATGGTAGCTGCTGGAGATAGATCGGAGGGTGAAGGTGAAGAAGCATCCTCGGGCGATGCAAAAGAAGAAGATACAGAGGAAGGAAGGGAAGCTGTCGACGGAATCATGGAAGAAACATGCTCAGTGATGACAAGGTTACATAGCTGCTACAGCATCCGCTTCAGGCCGTGGATCTTGGCGAGCATGACCGCCAGAGGTCTGGTGAGTGGACCCGTCAACGCGGGCAGATCCTCATCCTATGGAGGACGTGTACACTCACAGGACCAAGCCAAGGCGGATTCCAGCCTTGAGGATGCGTCCAGCATCGACGCCAACTGCGACGTCCGTCACCACAGTAGTAGCAAGCGAATGCACAAGACGTCTACTGCCATATCAACAAACTCATCTGGATCGCGTGACAATGGGAGTGTGGGGAGCACCTGCTCCCAACACTAAAGCACTATGCCTTGGGAGACCACGACACTGTCGGACACCGTCACTGTGACGGGTCGTAGTGTTGAGGTCAGCAATCGAGACCTGACTGGATGAGCTTCAACACATCGTAGTGCCACAATATGTCTGAAGAAAGGTGCTGTTCACCAGCCATTGCTGCTGCTGCTACCACTCCTCAACCTGCACTCGTTCTGACTTATGCCACCCCTGAAGATGCTGCTGAAGATGCGACATTTGGTGTCATTGCTGTGGACATGGTCACGACAAAACTTGTTATGGTGACAAGATGTTGGCAGCTACAGTTTGAGCTGCAACTCCATCGGTGAGGGGAGAAGTAGTTCCTCTCTCTTTGATCCTAGGTGGCAGGTGTGTTTTTTCTTTTCCGCCTGAGTGATTTCTTAGGGACCCCTACCTCATGGCTTGCACGGATGCCCATACTCTCAATTACTCTATCCCCGTTCTTTTTTCCTTTTGTTCACCATATGCCCCAGTGATGTATCTAGTACCCTTCGCTCGGGGTTTTCTTTGGTGCCCCTTGTTTTCTTGGTACCCTCTCCCCCCCTCCTGTAGCAAGGAGGCACTCTTAGCTCAGAATGTAGACTTATGGCATGCTGCTTATGAGAATGAGCAGAGAGCCATCCGTGAGCACGGTTTCTATGAGCTTGTTGACCTCCCGCCTCGGCGCACGGTTGTACAAGCCAACTGGGTCTTTCGTAAGAAGGTGAAGCTTGATGGCACATTGGATCGCTACAAGGCTTGCTTGACGGCGAAGGGGTTCTTGTAGGTTGAGGGTGTAGATTTTACTAACACCGTTGCACCCGTGGGCCGCATGACTACCGCTCGTGCTCTGTTTGGGGTTGTTGCTTACCACGACTAGGAGCTGTACCAGATGGATGTGAACATCGTGTTCCTGAGAGAGCTGCTACGATTCAAATGCAACCATTTTTGCTTGCTTTGATGGAGCAACAAGTAAGCTACGCTTGGGTTTGCACATCAGCCATGGTTACGGATGAGGATGGTAAGTGTCGGGCTCGAGCACGTAACAGCTCGAGCGGGTGAGTCTTGAGAAGCTAGATCCACCTGTCGGCCCGGCGAGTGGAGCTCACCAGCACACCAAACTCGAGCGAGGGCAAAGCCTTCGCGTGTCACGATAAAGGGGAGGATTGCACTGAACCACATATATACCCCAAACCACGAACAATATTTCTGACTAACATCGGATTGATCTAGGTTCCCGAGACAGTCTGCAGTATAAACCAAGCATTAGGTAGCACTAGAGGGAATGGCGAAGAGGCAATGTTGCGAGAGGGAGGCGAGGACACGAGGGAGGCCAAATGGATGCCAGCGATCGTCCGGGATGGCAAAGCGATGGCGCCTCAAGGTGCGTCACCTCCACTCTTTGGGTCAGCATGCCCTACGCATTTAGGTCCACACCGAAGGGAAAATGTATACAACGAGGATTAACAGTTCCTCCATTGCACCTTAGAGGAGGAGATCTACATGGTCCAGCCACCCCGATTCAAGGTCAGTGACAATGTCTGGCACTTGTGCAAGACCTTGTACGGCTTGAAACAGTCACCCAGATGTTAGAACTTGGAGATCACTGGCACACTAGCACGTGCCGGTTACATGCAGAGTGGTGCTGACCTATCCCTCTTTCTTAGACAAAGACCTGAGAGCTTCATTGCCATCCTCGTCTGCACGGATGACCTCCTGATTGTATCTCCTTCTATGGAGGCCGTGAAGGAGGCCAAGGCAATCCTTTGGGCTACCTATAGGATGAAGGACCTTGGTCCTGTAGCTCTATTTCTTGGGATGGAGATCGTACGTGATTGTCAGTGGTGGACACACTTGTTGCATCAGGCATAGTAAGCACAAGTTGTGGAGGAGCAGTTTGCTGACCTCGTTGGTACAGTTCCAAAGGCCTCCACCCCCATTCTAAATGACGGGCAAGATGCTTTGAAGGTGGATGATCCAGCACAGCTGGGGGAGACAGTGGATGTTTCCCTATACTTACGCCTGATTGGCTCCTTAATGTACTTGGACACTACCACACGACCCAACTTTGCTATTGCCATCAATCTCCTTGCTCAGTTTTCCTAGTGTCCTCAAGCAAGAGTCCTTCATGCGGCTGTGCGAGTGGTGTGGTACGTGGTCTCCACACCAGATTTCTCTACAATAGTGCTCTTGCCATTGCAGAGAACTCTAGTGTGTTTCATGCATGCACAAGGTACATTGTTGTTGAGCATCATTTTGTGCGTGATCTTGTGGAGCGACATGTGATCTCCGTCATCTGGGTCGGTTCGGACATGCAGTGGGCTGACTGCTTGACTAAGGCACTTGCTCGCGGAAAGTTCATGGTGGTCATTCGTTCTGTCGGGATTTGCCACTTGCCATAGAGTGGCTAGGAGTGGGGTGTGTGAGCTTGGACTGTTCAGCATATTGTTGCACACATTTGTCACTTCTGCACATGTATGGACATGCGTACCATTGGGCGATGGGGGCGTGTTGTGATATGAGTCATTCTCGTCTGTTTGTACAGCGTACTATGACCACTTGGTCGTGTCTATGCTCGTGCAGATCCAAGGTGCAGACCCTATTGGCGCCACAACACCGACGATTGATGGCTCTACCCACCAGCAGCTGTAAGATAGCTGCCATGATGTCCCTAGTTCTTGTTGGGATGCTTCGCAATTTTTTTGCAGTCGCTAGAGTTTTCTCAATGGACTAGCTTTTGAGCCCGATTTGCATGTTTTTCATTGTCTGTCCACTGACCAATGCCGGACTGTGTGTGTGACCAGTCGTAGCGTGTAGCTCAACATTCTGCATATCTAGGTTCTGACGGTGTTGCGTTTGGATACCTATGCGTAGAGTTACGGCCAAAATAGTGGTTTTGGACCGGTTTTAGGACAAACTAACACTGTCGCTTGCGTCACCCGCCATGTGCCACGGCATGTATTTATGCTATGTACTTGTCAGCTGTCATTTCTCTCTACATTACTAAGCTACTGAAGCTTATGAGACTTTGCTCGTATTCCTAGCCTGACCCTTGCTGTTTCTTGCACCTGCTTGCTTGCTATTGCGCCAGCTGACTCGACAGTGTCGCAATGTCATCAGCAGCAAGTTTAGGAAGCTTCCTAGTATTTTCTCACTATTCGCTCAATCTTCAAAAAGCACTGAGTCAATTTGGGGCAATAGAAAACAAGAGGTATTATTCTTGTTGCGAATGCTTTTTTCTTGGTGCCAGCCATGTGATTTGTAAGTCTAACAGTGGATTACATCATGGCCACGAGCATGTGTGATTGAGGTATCAATATTCTTCTCCTCTAAGATAACAACGGTGGAGTACTGCTGATAGCTTGTGTTACAAAAAGTACGTGAATTAGAGCTGGACTATGTCGTGCACCACCACACGTGCAAGTGTTTGAAGACACAGCCAAACCTGAATGGCCAATCAACAACTGGCGCCACTTTTGTCCAATCCATCATTATTTTTCTGCCTCTTATGATGAGTTCCAAAAACTCTATCAAACGGTAAACGAAGTGAACATTTGAGAACTTTCCCTGGAGTTTCTTTCATTTAAGGATTTTCAGGATATTTTGGAGATGTCCATTGTGCACCTTCGGAGTGCAACTGCACAAAGTATGTCATTGAGGTACATAACAAAAAAGTTGTCAAGATACAGCATAAAGATTTTCATTGCCAAAATATTCATTGCAAGGGAATTTATGAGTCCGAACGGCATGACTGTGAACCTAAAGTACTTGTAGTAGGCGAAAAACATCGTCTTCTTGATACGTCGATCAAGTGATAACTACATTGTGGGTAAATTCTGGTGCTCGGAGATGGTCAAATAGCTTGTATGCTCGCTGAAGAGGGTAGTGGTTCTTGATGGTAATGTCTCACATGTGACTTCACCAGTCTTGTTTTTCACGAAGAATATGGGGTTGTGAATGGTGACATGGAGGGAGAAATAAAGCCTTGTCGAGCATCTCATCAAGCTGGCTTCTGAACTCGGTCAGCTCGTACTCTCTCATCCGATGGATCCCCTCAACTATCACTGTACTGCTTGGCTTTAGGTCGACTTGGCTGTTCATGGTGAGTAACGGAGGCAAATCTGAAGGAACTTTGTCAAGAAAAACTCATTCAAACTCCTCGATAAGTGGTAGAAACTCCTCTGTGGTAGAAACTCCTCTGTGGTAGAAACTCCTCTGTGGTAGAAACTCCGATTCGTACATGAAAGTGATTTTATATAGTCGTTCTATAGCCGACTATAGAAAATCACTTTCATGTACGAATGAGTTCATCTCCTCATGTTGAGTGCTTGATTCACCCAGGTTCATCCGGACGCAATGAACCCGCATCACTACTCATTGACATGATGTCGTCAGAACATTAATTGGTTGGAATGTGTGCAAATTGTGTGGACAGTGGTCCACAATTGACTGGAATCTCCGTGCTCCGCGAATAGATGCGACAATTCCAGCTTACGTCGGACGATTGGATGGGGTACATGGCAAGGGATGCCAGATGCTCCCTTTCGATGCAAATTCGGCCAAGATACGTCGCTCTTGTCCTTCACACATGGAAAGTTTCTTCGCCAGGTCACATGTGCACGCATGAGTTCGAGGCAAGACAAGACGAGATTAATCTCGTCTCGAAATTCTTACATCGCCCAAAATCTCGATCTCGTCTCGAAGTGTTTTGAGACCATCTTGTTCTTGTCTAGAACTCCGAGATTGATTCGACATTTCAAGATTTCGAGATTCCTTAAACTTCGAGATGTGTTTAGTCTCGAACGCCATGCCTTAGGTCACACGCACAAGTCTCGCATCGATCGGTGGACAGACAATGCAAAACATGCAAACTAGGCTCAAGAGCCAGTCCACCGAGAAAACTCTAGCGTCTGCAGAAAACCCGGAAAGGACCCACTCAAGCACCCGAGATGTCCTAGCCGCTGCCTGGCAGCTGCTAGTGCACGGAGCCACCACTCGTCGGTGCTTCGGCGCCAGCTGCATCTGGAGCAAGGATCATGTGGCTGTGCTCCCCAATACTGCTGCTTCATACCACAAGTGCGTGGTATACGGACAACCACCACGGTCGCCGCTCGTGACGGGTGGAAGCCACACAAACCAACACTCCCCCTCGCTGACACAGCCGCCAATAAAATGACAAGTGAGGGGCTACACTCACTCTCTGTCGTAAACACCAACCATAATACAAAGTCTCGTCGTGATAGTGGTGTAACTCATCAAGTGCCCGGGTCTCGACCGTGCAAGACATAAATCACACACCCACGTGCCAAACATCACATAAGAGGTACAAAGCAATAAGGTATCCTCATGACCCTGGAACATGTCTCCGGGGATTGGGTCTCGACCACAAATGCTCCCATGCATGGAACATGCATAACACATGGAGGCAATGGGTCTCCATGTCACACTGGGTGCGAGGGTCTCGACGGGCAAAACCTCAAGTGGAGCATCGTGCTAGACACAAACTAATCATGCTGTCCTCAGGAGGGTGTTGGGCCAAAGCCCACACACCAACACCCCCCTGGGCTGCAAAGGCTGACAGCACAAGCAAAGCTAATCGCCGCGTCCAACATGATCCCTCAGGAGGGAGCACGGCTCCCCCATAACCACACACCTGTGCAAAACAATAGTAAGGGTGATGATGATGCTAGTCGGATATGCTCGCACATAGCCTCACCCTGGACCGCCGATGTCGCTGTCGTCGTCGTCGTTGTCGTAGTCGTCACTGCTGTCGTCACCTACTGCAGTGAGTGGTCTAGCACTGAGGGCCTCCTCCAATCGCATCACCTGTTGCATGCCTTCCAAGTGCTGGGCTGCACATCGCCACGCGGACTCTGTAGTGTCGAGACGCGTGTGCAGATCGACAAGCTCTGTTGCGACTGTGGGTCGGGCGGCTGCTTACGCGGCATGTAGGCGGTCAGTCGCGGAATGAACCTGACGGTGGACCTCGATCACGTGCGCATCGGCATGAGCCACAACCTCCTGCAGCCTCGCGGCGGCCTCATCACATAGGTCAGATGCCTAGTCGTCTGTTGCGTGGCCGCCAAATGCTTGCAGGGTGTCGACACCAGACAACGTGTTGGCATCTACAACGTCTGCATCTGCAAGAGGTACCATTGAAGAGGCAACAGCTGCTGCTGACACACCTGTCACTCGGCTGTCGACTGCTGGTCAAACGATGGCATCCGTCGATGAATCTGCATTTTCTGCATCCTCGCCATCATCGTGAGCCCGTACTATATCCCGAGGCTCCTCCCAACCCTTGATGCGCAACCAATCGTCCACCTGCCGCTGAACGTCCGCTCGTCCCCGACGTGCATCCTATAAAGACCTCTCAACTGCTTCAAGACGAGTGTGCACATCCTCCACGTACTCCTCGACAGCATGTCGTGCTAGAACATCCATAGTGTAACAACGGCTGCTGGCCTCTCGGAGCTCGGCCATGAGACCGTACACATGCGTCTCCGCTCGAGCCACGACTACCTCCTACTCGTGGAGCGCGAAGCGCAGGTGTTCGGGTACGGGAACAATAGCTCGGACGTGTGTAGGTGTGTCGTCGGCTGGAACCGCCATGGTGTCAGCGATGCCGGTCAGGGCAGCCATGAGCCGGATGTCTGCAGCTCGCTTTGCATCCTCCACAGTAGATGTGCATGTAGGGGTGACTGTTGTAGGCTCATCTGATGCCGCGGACACAACCGCCACTCGGCTGTCAACAGTGTGGGTCACGTTAACGGCTGCTCCTACACGGGCCATCGCTGCTCAAGCATCCACTGAAGTCCAACTGTCTCCACACTACACCCAGTGGAACGTCCACTCAGCAGCCTTAAGGTGCGTATACACATCCTTGATGTCTACTGCCACTACCCAATGACTCGCAGTGTCTGCGATGCTCCAACGTGTGCTTGCTACATGCAACTCAATCGTGAGGTTTTGGAGGTGCCTATCCACACGTGCGATTGCATCCTCCTAGTCACAAAGCGCAGAGTGTAGATGCTCAAGCACGAGGGCCGGCTCGGCTGCTGGTGCATTAGCTACTGCTCGAGCTGTGTCCTCCGTGACACCTGCACCTCCACAAGGAGATGTGGCAGTGGCGTCGGCCATATCAGACATGTTGGAAACCTTGATGTCTCCTGCCTCTCCGGGTGCCCGCTCTGCATGTGTACCTGTAATGGCTGATGTTGCGGCTAAGGGAGTGTCTACTCCTCTCGTGGTAATACCGACTTTTAGAGACGAGGGTCATCATGGTGTTTGCACCAACAAGGGCATCGGTTGGCGTCGTGTCATTTGTAGCAGCGACTAGTACTACTGCTACTGCCACGACGTTGATGGCTATCAACACGCCCACTACCCGACGTTTGTAGAAGCTGCAAAGGGATGCCGCACCAACCCTGCGACTGGGGACAAAAGAGTCATCTCCACGGTGATGTCAGCCACTGCTGCGATTGCTACCTCTAGGACATGTCTCGTTAAACATGTCATCCGCTTCCTCGTGTGCCGAGTGCAAGCGCGACAACGACGATCTGAAGGGACTACCACAGAAGCGGAGGGACCAAAGGTCGGGATGACTCCAATTGACTCCAGCACAGAGTGGACGACGTAAGATGTGGAGCTAAGGTCGGGAGGCGTGGCATCGTTAGGTGATGAGACTGATGGAGGTGAGGATGGCAAGGAAGAAGATGGGGGTGCCTGAAGCGGCATAGTGGCAACGGCTCACTTAGAGACCACATGGTCTGTGAGCTGTTGAACCATGTGCTTTAGACCCTGGAGCTCGGCGTAGAACACCGCCATAGCTCCACTGAGGGATGCCACGGTATCGGCTAACGTCTCTGAGTCGAATGGTGAAGAAGAAGGGCGGGACTGTATTCAGGGTGGTCACCACCCGACAGGGCGCTGGCAACACTGGCGCCAACGATGGTACCGATCCCCACAATAGTAGTAGGCAAAGCCGTTAGACGCCTGAGGTGTATGCCACGGCTGAAACTGCCACAGTGGACACGACACCTGCCACGTATGCAGAGCCGGTGCCAACCACGATGTCGCCTATGCTCCTTGCCACACCAATCTGCTCATCTTCAGAGCTTGGCGTGGGTGAGTGCACATGGCATTTGCTCCCGCTGGCACAAGGCCACAAGGGGAGGTGGGCAATCGAAGCACAGTCTCTCAGACGTGCTACGACACCGTCACAAGGACGGCCACCACCACGCTAATGGTGCGCTGCAGTCCGACTGATCCGCGATTTCTATGTTGCTATCGCTCCGCAAACGCAATGTGCGACCTCAAGTCACCTTCGGTGTTGCTGCTGTTGTTGCTGCTGCCTACGACCACTGTGAATGCCTTCGGCAGTTGTTCTTGCCACTCTTTGTGCAGCCGCTAGCGTTGCTCATGCCACTGCTACTGCAAGTGCTGCAAGTGCTCCGTTCGTCATCGTCAGCGGATGGATGTGGCCTCAAGCCACCTTTACTATAGCTGTGACTCTCACAACTCCTCTTGCACTCTCACTTTTCTTCCTCTCTTTTTCACTCAACGGTCGGCATGAGTGGGGTACACCTTCTCGGGGTCTTTCTCGAATACCCCACTTGAGGACCCCCCGTCCTCTCTTATTTTTCTTGTTGTTATCTGGCTTGATCCCTGCGGCGAGCGCAGTGGAGGGGGAGGCTCGCTCCCCCCCTTGTGTGCAGTCGGTCGAGGGCCACTTGTCGGCCTCCCCTGCCCTTCTTGGCCGGCGGAAGGCCAGCGTTTGGCTGGCACGTGCCGGCTCGTGCGCCGGCGCTCGGCCGATGCTCTGTCGCGCCCTCCTTCCGCACGACAGGCGTGACCGACGGGACCCCTCCCCCCCCCCCCCCCCCCCCCCCCCCCCCCCCCCCCCCCCCCCCCCCCCCCCCCCCCCCCCCCCCCCCCCCCCCCCCCCCCCCCCCCCCCCCCCCCCCCCCCCCCCCCCCGGACGGGGTCCCTTGCATCGGGTCCCCCTCAAACCCGGAGGCAGCAACTGCTGCTGTAGTAGTTGTAGCAATTGCTGCTGGTACTGCTGCGGCTAGTGCCTGCTGCGGTTGGTGCCTGCTGCGGCTGCTGCAATTGCTACTACAGCTGCTGCCTGTTGCTGCTGTTGCTGCGAATGCTGTTGCAGCTGCTGCTTGCCACCGCTGTTGCTACTGCGGCTGTTACCCACCGCTGCTATTACTACATGTACGTGTTGCCGCCATTGGTAGTGTGGATACTGCCCACCGCTGCTGCGGTGACTGCTGCTACGGCTACTACCTGCTGATGCTACTACGATTGGTGTTGCAGCTGCGGTGCTACTATTGCTGCTCGTGACTATTGATGCCACCACTATTGCAACCTGCTGTCGCTATCACGCGTTGTCACCGACAGCTGCTGCTGCAAGATGCTTCTCCCTTTTTTTTGTGTACAGACCGGTAGCCAGACACGGCTCCTGTAGCCACCTGGTGCTGCTGCTGTAGTGGCTGCTGCCCGTAGCCGCTCTCGCTCCATGTGCTTCTCGCCGATGCCGCTGCTACGACCGCAGTTTCTTGTAGCTACCGCTGCTTTCTCCGCTGCCTCCACTGCTCCGCTACAACGTAGTCATGGTGGGTCCCTTCAAGATCTGTTGCTGCTACTATGGGTGGCTGCCACTGGTGCCACTCACTGTTGCTACTGCTGCTGTGTCTCTCATGCACAACAAAACCAGCTATGGCTTGTATGCTCTGATACAAAAACGAGATTACAAGGAAGCTTCCTAGGACACTTGCCACTGACTAGGCATCAGCGCTCACTCTGTTCGCGACGGCAACATAGGTCTGATGCGAAACGACAAGGGTTGGGCTAGGCGACACAAACAATATCAAATGTACTTCCATGAAATAAAACACATTTAGAGAGAAATGACAACTGACAATAACACAACATAAACACATGCCGCAACTCATAGTAAGTGACGCACGTCCAGTGTCACTTTATCCTAAACCCGTCCCAGATCCACTGTTTTGGCCATAAACCTGTGCACAGGTATGCAAACACATCACTGTCTGAGCCTAGAGATGCAAAATCCTGAGGCGAACACTACAACTGGTCACACGCACATGTCCGACATCGATTGGTGGACAGACAATGCAAAACATGCAAACTGGGCTCGAGAGCCAGTCCAGCGAGAAAACTCTAATGTCTACAAAAAAACCCAGAAAGGGCCTAGGCAAGCACCCGGGATGTCCTGGCAGCTGCCTTGCAGCTGCTGGTGCATGCAGCCACCACTAGTCGGTGCGCCGGCACCAGCAACGTCCACAGCAGGGATCATGTCGCCATGCTCCCCAGTACTACTGCTTCGGACCACCAATGCGTGGTATACGATTGACCACTACGGTCGTTGCTCGTGACGGGTGGAAGCCACACAAACCAACAGTCCGGACCATCGTGGCCATGGGTCTTGTGGCTTCGTTATGTCCCCTCGATTCTACACATGTGTCAGCCCACACTGGTGTTGAGAAACTGCTAGGAAACACCCTAACCTTGCTGCTCCTGACATGGCAACACTGTCTAATCAACTGGCGCACTAGGGAGCAAGCAAGTGTAAGAAACAGCAAGGGTCAGGCTAGGGAGACACGCAAAGTCTCATAAGCTCCAATAGCTTAGTAATGCAAAGAGGAATGACAATTGACGAGGACACAACATAAACAGGTTCCGTGGTGCACAGTGGTTGATGCACGCGACAGTGTGATTTTGTTCGAAAACCGGCCGAAAACCACTGTTTTGGTCGTAACTCTACGCACAGGTATCCAAACGCAACACCGTCTGAACCTAGACATGCATAATCTTGAGCTGGACGCTACAACTGGTCACACGTGCATCGATCAGTGGACATAAAATGCAAAACATGCACATCAGGCTCAAGAGCCAGTCCACCGAGAAAACTTTAGCATTTGTAGAAAAACTGCAAAGCACCCCGGCAAGCACACATGCCGTCGTTGCAGCTTTCTGGTAGCCGCTGGTGGGTGGAGTCACCACTCGTCGGTGCTGCAATGCCAGGGGCGTTTGCATCAAGGATCTCCACGAGCATGAACATGGCCGACTGGTCACAGTAAGCTGTACAAACAGACGGGGACGGCTCACATCACAACACTCCCCCATGACCCGATGGTGCGCATGTCCATACACGTGCAAAACTAATAGAGGTGCGCAGCAACATGCTCAACAATCCATGCTCACAGACCCCTTTCTCAGCCACTCTCAGGCAAGGGGCAAAGCCAGACAGAACAAAGGGCCACAATGAACTCTCCGCGTGCAAGTGCCTTGGTCAAGAAGTCAGCGTGCTACATGTCCATGCTGACCTAGATGACGGCGGTCACCTGTCCGTCTACAAGATCACGCACAAAGTGATGCTAACATCGCCTCAAGAGCCCTAGCCCCCTGGGCAACATACTCTACCTCTGATGAGCTACGTGCAATACAACCGTGCTTGCCGCTACACCATGACAAAGTGCTTCCACTAAGGAGGAACACGTAGCCTGTGCGACTGTGCCAATCAGGACTCCACGCTCAGTCACTGTCTGTGTAGCCGTCGACTACAACTGAACACTGCCGTCGGACGCATAGTCTGAGGTACAGTGTGGACACCACGTACCGCACCACTCACACAGCCACGTGAAGGGCTCTCACTCGAAGATACTGTGAAAACTACGCAAGGAGGTTGAAGGCGAAGGCAATGTCGGGTCGTGTGGTGGTGGCCAAGTACATCAAAGAGCCAATCAGGCGCAAGTACAGGGTGACGTCCACTATCTCCCCCAGCTCTACTGGATCATCCACCTTTAGAGCATCCTCTCCATCACATGTGATGGGGGTGGAGGCTGTGGGAACTGCACCAAGGAGGTCAACAAATCGCTCCCCCACAACGCGGACGTAACATGCCTGATGCAACAAGAGTGTTCGTCGCTGACGATCATGCACGATCTCCATCCCAAGAAACACAGCTGTAGGACCAAGGCCCTTCATCTTGTAGGCAGCCCGAAGGACTGCCTTGGCCTCCTTCACGGCCTCCATTGAAGGAGACGCAATCAGGAGATTGTCCATGTAGAACAGGATGGCGGTGAGGCTCTCAACTGTCCGTCTAAGAAAGAGGGGTGGGTCAACATCACTTTGCATGTAACCGGCACATGTCAGTGCGCCGGTGATCTCCAAGTTCCAGCACCTGGGTGACTATTTGAGGCCGCACAAGGCCTTGCGCAAGCGACAGACCTTGTCGCCGAACTCGAATCCACGTAGCTGAAGCATGTAGATCTCCTCCTCTAAGGTGCAGTGGAGGAACACGTTGTTCACATCCATCTAGTGCATCTCCTAGTTGTGGTCAGCAACAACTTCAAACCGAGCGCGAGCGCTGATCATGCGGCCAACGGGTGTGAAGGTTTAAGTGAAATCAACACCCTCAACCTGCGAGAATCCCTTGGCCGTCAAGCGAGCCTTGTAGCAATCCAGTGTGCCATCAGGCTTCACCTTCTTGGGAATCACCCACTTTGCCTGTACAGCCTTCTGCCCGGGAGGTTGACAAGCTCGTAGACCCCGTGCTCACTGATGGCTCTCAGCTCATCCTCACAAGCTATACATCACAAGTCAGCATCTTGAGCTGAGAGTGCTTCTTTCAACGTGCCTGGATCAGGCGTCGTCAAGGCAGAGCTTCGGGTAGCTAAGACACATACCTCTGGACTCAGTCTGACCAAGATAAGGGCGGCTGTGGCATCGCAAGCCACCAAGAGCTCTCGAGAGACCAACTCGTGGCCAACAAGACATGTCGGATGCACCTCAATATAGTCCGCCTGGACACTCAGGCCAAGGGCCTTTGTGCCAGGCTCATCACTCTAAACAGTACTATTTAGGTGTCTAGATGCCGAATCAGTAGTCCACTAAGCCCTGGAGGCCAGTGGTCGGAGACGAATGCCGGCTCGCGGGGGTAGCCAGATGCAGAGGTGCTCACCTGAGGTTGTGGAGAAGGCTGCTAGGCCATAGCTGTAGGTAAAATAGGTACATGCAAGAGAGTGGGTGTGACAGGGGAGACTAACATTGGCACGTGATCGGATGTTCCTGAGGGGACTGATGTTCGCACGGGATCAGATGAGCCCGAGGGCTCCGACACCCGCACATGATCAAGTGTGTCAGAGGGGACCAACATTGGCAAGGGATCAGGTGTGCTAAAGGGTCTGATACCAGCACTGGATGTGGTGTGTCAGAGGGGACCGACGCTAGCATGGGATCAGATGAACCAGAAGGGTCTGACACCGGCACGTGATCAGGTGTGCTAGAGGGTACCAACATTAGCACGGGATCAGATGTGCCGGAAGGGTATGACACCGACACAGGATGAGGTGTGCCAGAGGGGACTGATAAGGCTACTGGACCCACAGCCAAAATGGCAGGATCGTCAGCAGCCACAGAATGGACCGCAAGTGAGGGGGCCCAGACAGACCCATACGCAGGACAGGTCTCCCCCATCCGGCGGGAACCCATAGAGGTAGGGACGTGGTCGGCGGCCAGCGATAGAATGTTGGACAAGTTGCGGTAGGTGAGAGCCTCAAATAAGAGAGCATCTTTAGACTCGACAATGTGATGGCGAGCAGGGTTCCAAAAGCGCCATGCCTTTGACAACGAGGAGATGCCGAGAAAGGTACACATGCGTCCGCGAGGTGAGACCTTGGACCCCAACTGGTCCTCGGTGTACCAGACGAAGGCAAGGGACTTCCAAACACGGGAAATACGGAGATCACCATGATGGCCGAACCACAACTCATACGGACTGGACCGGAAATGGACCATGGAAACGGTTCCAGACCCACGTGATGTAAGAGAAGCCTTCAAAGGCAAAGGACTCCGGAAGACTGCACTCAGACCGCATAGCGCAAATCGCATCCTCCATAGTGCGGTTCCAACATTCAGACACATCGTTTTTTTGTGGTGTATGAGGGGCGGAAAGTTGGTGAAAGATACCTTGCTCAGCAAAGTAGGCATCAATCTTTCCTAAGAACTCGCCATCACGATCCGAGCGGAACGTGTGCAGGGTGTGACGAGCCTAACGCTCGACCATCACAAGCCACAGGCGGACCGCCCACGTGGCGTCGCTCTTGTGGCGGAGGCCATAGACCCACCGTATCCAAGTGAAGTCATTGGTCAGGGTGAGAACATATCAACCCTGATCAGAGAGCGACTCAACTAGGAGGGGATCGAGAAGGTCCAAGTGGACCAACTCTAGTGGGCGTAGTGCCCGAGAGGAGGAGTCAGGGTAACAGCAGCAATGCATCTTACCCTGGGCACAAAATAGACAAGCGGTCTTGGGCGGCTTCTCAAAGGAAGATGCGTCAAGACCGAGGGCTGGCTGAGTTCGAATGAGCTTAGACACAGTGTCGGAGCTCACATGACAAACGTGACAATGTAACAAGTGTTGGTGCTCAAGGGAGAGAACACCAGTGATAAACACACATGTAGAAGAGGGAGGGGAAAAAACAGAGGGAATGCAACAAGACACATGATAGAGGTCATCAACAACAAAGGCACAAAGCACAATGGCACATGTGTCAAGAGCAGTCACTGTGGTAGAGTCAGCAGAGTGCTCAACCGTGAGTCCCATCCTGGTGCATGCACGAACGGAGAGTAGGCTGAGCTCAAGAGCAGGGACAAAGAGCACATCAGAAGTATACATGGGGCCAGATGGACCATCAAACCGCGCAACCCCAACTCCTTGCACAGGCAACGACTGACCTGATCCTGTGCAAACGAACAGAACAGACGCAATGGGACTCAGCACAACGAAGTCACTACAAAGACAAGTCATGTGATGGGTGGCACCAAAGTCAATGGTCTAGGTGCCACTCAGTTCAGGACCAGTTGTCAACACTGAGGAACATGCCACAAAACACTCTACCTCTGCTAGATGTTTCAGCAGAGGACTCGGGACAACGACGAACAGCACGGATCTGTGACTTGTCAAGCGAGTCGGCACTGCCATGTCTATCCTCCTCGGCAGCCAACTGAGCTCCACCACAAGCATCACCACGGGCAACAGACATTGTAAGACAAGCTTTTGCAGGTCCACTCGGCTGTGACAACACACTTGCACCTCGCTGAGTACGAAGCGCCAGTACATGACGAAGCTCCGCGATTGTGCAATCCTGAGGGTCCATATCATTACTGCCGCATGATGAAATGGACGCGTCTACTGCAATCATGGTCGCGGCACACCCCGGCCGTGTGTCACTCGCGGAAATCCGCCGCATGTGTATTGCCTGAAGGTCACGCATGATCCGAGTCCAGTCAAGGGGCTGCTCACAACCCGTATAGCCATGAGCGCCTCTATAATTGTAGTAGTGGACAGAGCGTCCACTTCCACTCCGCACCGGTTGCTATTGTTTTTGCTACTGCTGTTTTCCCTTCTTGCGTCGTTTCTTCTGCTTGTTCCCCTGTACGGCTGCTGCAACGCCATGAGTGTGGCCGCTTGGGGTAGAGGAGGAGGAGGAGGAAGCGGTAGAGGTGGGGCTGGTAAGCTGGGACAAAGGCGTAGGAGGGGTCGCAATCAGTGCCGCAACAAGAGGAATCTGGTGATGGGCGATAGCAGCCTCATGAGTCGATGTGGCCTGGAGGAAGTAACGATGGGCCAACAAAAGTAGGTGGAGTGACTCCGAAAACTCAGAGAGAGCCACACGGTCGAAGCTCGTAAAGAGATTCACGTGGCCCAAGTGCGCCCCCATCATGATGGTGTCGAGTCCCCACAATTACATCCTACCACCGGTCCCAAGGCGCGTGTAAAGGCGCATCGTGCGCCTCCAATAGTCAGTTGCAAGCTCCATGGGACCATGACGGAGGAAGTGAAACTCACGTAGTCGAGCGGCCCTCGTAGCATGGGTCTCAGCAGCGAGAAGAGTCAGGGCCAGCTCCCAGTCCTGAAGTGGATATGCTCCAGTCCCAGTCCCGGTCCCATCCAAAAAGGGGCAAAAGTCGATAACAATTTCCCACGGCATGGCGCAGAGAAGACCGCGCATGGCTCTCGCTATTGTCTGGACCCGGTGAGCATCGCAAGTCTGGTACTGACTATGGTAGTAAGGCCGCCCTCAAAACTGACCCACAGCTTATTTTACGTCTCCCAGCAATTGAATCCCTCGTCGCTATCGTTTTGGGGTGGAGGTGTCTCAAAGTCCTTTGGTCGCTGCTCCATGGGGAGGACGACCTCAGGCTCAGGAGATGGTGGACGGGGTATGGGGAGACCATCATCGAGATAAACGCCACCAGAAATGAACGCCGCTAAACGACGTGCCTGATCCTGACAACGCGAAGGTGACGGGGTGAGAGGATGTGATCCCAGACGTAGCTCACCAATACGCTCCTCAAGAACACGAATCTTGTCCTCGCGTATTTCATCCTCTATCTCCTCCTCATCCGAGGCATCCACTTGTGTTGAGGGGTATTGAGGTCGCGACACTGTGTACGCTGTGTAGATTGCTAAACAGATGGTGGACCTCCAGTACATCCTCCAGGTGGCTGCTGTGAGGCTCCCGAATAACCATGTAGTAGGTCAGTAATCTCCTACAACACGTCGCTCAGCAGCTGCTGCCGGCGTATCTCATCATGCCTCCGAGGAAGCTCGTCGATCATGAGTGATTGTGACCATGGGCTCATGATTCCTGAAAAGGAGGAAGAAGAGGGGTCTTCGAGCCCTTTGCCTTTGTCACGCACTGGTGCCATCAAAATGCTCAAAATGGGGCCGAACGTCAAAGATGCTCTGAACAAGCAACCAACAGCATTTCTTGAGCAGTTGAAAAATGAAGAAAAATGATTTTTTTACCCCGAAATTCCTGACATAAGCAAAACCAAAAGTGACGTCTGCGTTTTTCACTCTAGCAAAAAAAGGCTAGTCGTTTTTATGGTGGCAAATTCTACGCCAGCGGTTATTCTTTGGAAATCACATGGACTCCTCAGTGAGGGTGACCACGTCATCCCCTCCTGCCTAGAAGCTGGACCATGTATGTTGCCGAAACGAAAGCTCACACGGAGGTGGCTTGTACGCGACTTGAGCAGCAAGAACATGGCGGCTTGTTCGCGGCTCGAGTGGCTAGAGCATAACAGCTCCTATGCAATTGGAGAGGCTAGAGCATGGCGGTTCCTCAAAAGCCCATCAAGGAACCACCAAGAAGACGGTTGCCACTTGCCGCTCTGCCGTGAAGTGTGCACGGTAGCTGTAGATGGCTTTGGAAGCCGAGGGTCTTGCCACCTGCAGCTGCGAGACCCACAGACAACTGACAAAGTCGTTGGTAAGTCTCACCGTTGCGTGGTTGACTGAAGGGCTGGAGCACTGGTGGTGCGAGGACTGGAGGACCACCAATTAAAAGGTTGCCACAACACAAAATGAATGTCAAGGCCGGGCTCTTTAGTGTGTCGGACATCATTTTTATGATCCATGATGCGCAAAAAGCTCTCTGAAAATGGATTGGTTTGCTGATTTTTCAAGCTCAAGTATCCATACTGTTTCTTGAACGTAATCATGAATTTATTCAGCAGGGGAGCGATATTGATAGCCGCCATTGGCCCGATCAAAATGTCAAAAGAAAGAGGCTAGGCCGTATGTGTATCGAACCTTGCCCTATATCAATGCATGTATGTACCATGAAGTTTTCTTGATGACCTTTTTTATTTCACGATTTCCAATAATCATTCAGGGATACACCACCTTTTCATGCATATTTTCTCGCTCATGAAGTATCTCAGATGAATCCAAGCTTTTCAGTTGGCGTTCCAAGGGTTTGAGCCATGGTTGTCGCTTTATGCGAACAAAAAAAGCCGTGTATCATGTAACGCATGCCACAAAATGCTTACCGCATACGACAAAATGCATAACAGGTATGTGTCATCTAGAACCCGTTTCAGAGAGCCCTGCCAACTTCTTGCGTGCTCGCATTGATAGGCAGGTCATCTTTATGTCGTAGTTTGTTAAAGCGCATAGTCTCACCATCCTTGCTACATCTTTCTCACAAACAGGCAATGTATCATGGATAATGATGACCCCATACATTGTATTGCGAGAACGGCTCTCATCCGACATTCCATTTACCTCCACACCGTCATGATCAAGTGTCCTTTAGAACTACTGGAAGATATCACAAGATTCACCATACGACGGAGTGCCACAGCTGCACGATATACATTAGGACCCTGCTCGCATCGACCGCAGTACTCTAATGACTAGAGAGACTGTGTTCAACATCATGACACATCTAGAACATGCAACGTCATTGAAGGGCTGTCAGATTTATGTCAGACTAGAGGTACTTTTTTCAATGCAATGGTTTCTTTATGAGGAAGCTCAACGAGGGCGTGCATTTGTGTGCCATCTATCAAGAGAAGTGATGGGGGCACTGCAATGCATGTTTGCAACCCTCATACGCCAATCACAAGCCGGGGAACCGACACCAGTTGCATGGCATGGGAGGTATAATAGTTTGCAATGGTCTTTACATTGTGTGGGTGCCATTCATGGCACTCATATTCCTGTCATAATTCCCCAAGAAAAAAGGGGTGTATACGTGCTTTATCATTAAAAAACCGTTAAGAAATGGCATCGCCTCTTCAATCCCATGTCTTAAACTCACATAGGTTTGCACAGGTGGGAGGAGTGGAGCTGGAAATCCTGGGCAGCAAGTTGGGGCAGCAGCGTTGTTGATGAAGCGTGCAGGCTTCCACGCTCGTTGCTTAGTTTGCTGCCCCCTCAGTCTGCCGCTCTAGAGTCTAGGTCTGGATGCTCTGAGTTTGTTACTCAAGAACGCGCCAGAAAGCAGCTGAAAACTGGAAGTAACTGATTAGGAGTGAAGAATGAGACACAATGAGAGACCCCTCCAAGAACTAGCCTTCCCTACCTCTGTAGCACTTGTTACTCAGTTCACCAACCAATCAGAAAATAGCTCTATTTTCGGGCAGGCAGGTTTTCTCGGTGAGCCTTGCCAGACGGCCGACGGCCCAAACCCAGGCGTCGTCCGTTTTGCCTGAAAACAGGACCATACCATAATATGCATGCTGCGAACGCAATTGTGTGGTCAGAATCAGCTAGAAGAATAGAATTGAGGAGTTATGGCTGCCTAAACCCAGGCAGCGTCTACGCTAACCCCCGGTAGGGGATTAGCGTAGACGCTGCCTTGCTACGCTAACCCCCGGTAGGGGGTTAGCATAGCAACAGTGCCAGAAAATCATGAAACTTGGACCGAGGACGGGACACGGCGCTGCGAACGCAACAGTGCGGTCAAACACGATGCTGGACGCGTGCAGGCAGCATATGCAGCGACAATGCCTGCCGGCGGCATGACCGCCAAGGAGGTCTGTCGATGGAGCTGAGCACGGAGGGAGGAGGCTCCAACAAACTGCGTGTAGGCCTCAGCGTGCGTCGGCTCCACCAGACGACACTCCAGCAGTGCTGCGTCTCGCCGACACTCATTTGCACGCCGACGTACACAAGCCGGGAGGACACATCGTAGTATAAGTGAGAGATGTGAGACAAAAACCAACATGTGGGATGTTTGTACACAAATATGTCGTGGCTTTTTTCATGTGCTGACTGGTTACAACAGGTTGTCAGGCATGCACAACAGCAAATCAGAAACACAATTGAATTCAACCCGAAGAACCACAAGACTTCCCTCCATGAACAAAGCAGGTGGAATATGGAACTTGCCACACCAACTTCTTTCAGTCAACAGTCATTGAGCCGGGAGCTCGGGGTAGCAGAGGCTCCATGTAACATGTGCTCTTCGAATTGTTGGGACCGTGCAAAAAATCAGAAGCTCCTTATCGGAGCCGTGCTTGTTAGTCAACACTGTGTTGTCTACAAGTTTCTCTTGCTCTCCAGGCCATGTGTCCTTGTACTGTACTGCCTGCTCACAGTCAACCAACCACCTCCTAACTCACAACGATCCAACGAGACAGCAACTTTGTTCTGCCATGTCCAGAGGGACTGGGGAGCACTGCTCTGAAGTTGCATCGCAGAGACGGAGGCTTAACCATTGCAAGTTACAAAGTGAACCTCGTGGGCGCATTTAACTGAGCAAAGATTTAAGGACCAAACGAGGAAAACACATCAGTGAACCTATTTGACGAGCTGCATCGACAGGACACTGGAGCCTGCAAGCCAGACAGGAGCCCAAAGCCCACTGCCACTGCCGTCCCTGCGGCTCGCAACACCGCTCCTGACTGCACAGTGCGGGGACGATCCGAGGCAGACAGCCTCACCCACAGCAACGCTCACATCCTGCCTCCTCTGACGTTCCAGCTGGTCCAGCGCCAGCTGGCCCCTGCTCAGAAGCTTCCCAGAAGCCACCGAGAAGGTGCACACGCTACCCGTGCCCTCCCCCGGGGTGACCACCACGCTGCCTCCTGCGGCGAAGCACGGGCGGTAGATGGCGCGGCAGCGGGCGATGGCCGGGTGCACGTGGCCGGAGAGGGTGTGGAGGGGCCGGGCCGGGGCGCGGATGTCGTGGAGGAGGATGGTCGGGTCGTGCGACGCGGAGAGGAGGAGGTTGGGGTCTGTCGGGTGCCACTGCACCGCATTGATGGCGGACGAGTGCGAGTCTGGGAGTGCGAGGGAGGGGGTGGAGGACGACGACGGGGAGCGGAGGTCGTGCACGCACACGAGAGCGTCGGCGCCGCAGTCGGCCAGCGTGTTGAGGTCCCTGCAGCGGGGCAAGCAGATGCAGACCACACGACACAAGGAGATACACAGAGAATGTCCTAGGGTTCAAGCAGGAAGAAGCCAGCTTCTGCTCGTGCAATGGAGAGTCTGCAGCCGAATGTCGTTCGGTCCGTGGGTTCTCAGTGACCACATGAGGGCGCAAGTCACTGTGGAGGAGTGCAAGGAGGACGGCACGATGAGCACAGTGAAAGAAATAAACTGCTGATCTCACTGCTGATGTTGCTACTGCTGGCCCTGCTGCTTCTGGAGCTGCTGCTGCAGAGCAATATCCTCAGCAGCAGCAGCAGCAGCAGCAGCAGCAGCAGCAGCAGCAGCAAGCAGCAGCATTGGCGCTGTGTCAAGCCTCACCTGAAGTGAACGCCACGCACGGCTGCGCTGTGGTGGCCCCCAATGCGCTGCTCCACCAGCAGCGAAGCGGGCGACACGCGAACGACGGCGGCGGAGCGGTCCTTGGAGGCGGTGGCGGCGCGCAGGCCGTGCTCGTGCATGCCGAACACGCCACTGCTGTGCAGCGCCGACCCTGCCAGCCGCGCCACCGCCCGCGGCGGACCTGCCGGCTGCTGAAGCCAGGGTGCTGTCGCAGCAGCGGCAGAGGCTGCTCCGAAGCGGGGTCGGGCTTGGTGGTGCTGCTGCTGCTGGTTGATGTCCCACAGCGTGACGGTGCAGTCGTTGCTGCTCGACAGTAGCAGCGTTGCTGAGGCCTGCA
>SZWC01003920.1:159816-176426 GCA_023375785.1 Penium margaritaceum | reverse complement strand
CCCCCCCGAGTATGTTCATTTCATGAGGATTGCCAGTATATGTCATCTAAAGCAATCTTCAGAATGCACCTACATTTCTGATTTGATGCCACAGTGGTGCATAACACATGACTATGAAAACAGGGGTGTAGTCCACAAATGTTTTTGAGAAGCCTGACATGGTTTTCTTTATCACCATATGATTTGTTTCCTCTTAACTCTCATGCTTAGTTCACACCCTTTGTAGTGAATACCTGTTACACAGGCAGAAGTGCTAGCAGTTCACACGTAGAAGGTAGTGGACCCTAACATTGTTTGGAAGATTGGACACCTAAATCAACTTGTAATGAGTAGTAAGTGTACTTCAATTGCAATTAAAAAAAAAATCAAGCGCATAGCTTTGGAAATGATAATGAGGCATAATCAAGGTCTTAGGTGCCCAACAAGTATAGCCCAGGTGAGGTTGTAACATCACAAGTTGGATTGATAAACCTTGTTGCAAATTGATATTTTTTGACTTTTTTGTGGAACATTTTCACAAATGTACAATGCCGTCAAGAATCTGACGTGTTATCATGAATCTTCTGAATTCAGCGCATGGTAGGCCAACGATGTAAAGATAGGAATGCGCATACGCTGAGTTCATGAACCCATACACATCAGCACCCTTCTGTGAATCATGCTGGTGCATTACTTGGTGATGTTCAGTGCCGGCTACATTAGCTGAAGATGAGATGATCAATGTCTGTGAGGTTGTATCAAGGTTTACATATGTTGTGCACTGAATTTTAGGCATGCCATATGATTAGATGGTTTGTGATTTCCATCATTTTCAGGTGTCTGAGGATATCCTTAACAATGTACTTTTCATCCTTATCTACTTCCATGGTGGTGCAGATGATACCCCTCATGAAAGGATGTTTCTTGCATGTGCATCAATTGATTTTGAGATCTGACCTAAGTGCTACTTTCTTCACAAGTTACTCTTTCTGGCTCATAGTTCTGGTCTAAGCAGAAAATAATTTAAGTTCCAGCTCTGTAGGTTGTTACTGAAGCCCCGGGTCTGTGTTTTCCTTGTCTCCCGTTGCACGTCCATGTGTGATCATGCAATCCTCGTGGGTCATTCCTTGATTATTGTCTGGTTCCCTAAGAAGCTTGGCCGGACCAGAATTGGTGGTGTAGACCAATCCTTTCAATTGAGCTGCCGCCTTGCCGGTTTCTGTCCTAACATTTTCTCCCCACTCCTCAGTTTCTTCTAGCTAGAAATCTCAGGCCACTCCCAATGATTGCATAAAGAGCTCCAAACATAAAGGATCTGTTCCATAATTGTTGTTAATTGGCTGCCGCTGGTTGTAGACAGGTGAGACACTTGACAGAGCCAGCTCATACTTGCACACCAGAGCCCACCCCCATAGATTTATAGGAAAAACTAGGTGGATGGCTAGGATAACTGTTGCTCACCTGTCTCCTAACCTTCTTGCATCTGTTTCAGTACATATGGACAACATAACAAACTGTAGTTGAATATGCATTCCAATACAAACCTCCACAAGGGGCAGAGAATTCCTAAACTTTCGTACAATAGTGAACAAAGGGAAAACATATTCAATAAACTTCAAGTCAAACATGACCGTTGGAAGCCTCATGTATGCTGTGGTGGAAACGTGCCCCAGAATTTTTTATGATGTAGGAATGGTCAGCAGGAGCGACGTTAACCCAGAGTCACAGAACTTGCAAGCCATGAAGTGCATGATGCACTTTCTACCAAAGAAACGACATTCTCTGCACCTTTTGTGCTATTCTGATGCTGATTGGGAGGGGAGGATTGATGATGGAAATTCTAACTTAGGATTTGTTTATGTCCTGAATGGTGGTGCAGTTTCTTGCGTAAGCAAGAAGCATGATTGTGTTTCTCTCTGCACTGATGAAGTAGAGTACGTCACTCTATCATAAGAATGCAAGGATGCACAATGGCTATGTACCTTTCTTCTGGAAATGAGAGCACCATAACCAAAAGCAACGGTGATCTGCATCTACAACAAGATTACCATCTCAATGGCACGGGATGATGTCATCTCCCAGCACACAAACCACACTAACATCGGAGGCTAAAACAATATGGTATAATTCTACTATTTGAAATTTTTTTTTGTGTTCTATTAAGTTCTCCTGAATTCAATGGGTTTCTGTCCATTCCTAGTCTGTGATCCTTGTGCTCCACACTCTTCACCACTGGTGTCCATTGGCTGAACCAAACATTGGTAGCGTGCAGCAGTAAGGGCTAGACATCCTTGAGGGTGCCTCCGTACCCATGAGTGCCAACAAATGGTTGTGGGCCTACATTTCTTGAAGGACCCTAGCTCTACACCCTTCACGCTACCGGAACTCACCATGGCAACGACCAAGCAAGAGAGAATTGACGCCATCTGAGAGTTTAATGGGATTGGCTTCCCCTTGTGGATGTGGTCATTTCAGGTCTACCTTTATGACAAGGGCCTTCTTAAGCCAGCCAAGGGTGAAGAAACTACCCGTCTAGACACTGCAACATCGAAGGAAGTGGATACATGTAAGACGTGCAACAAGAAGGCGCTTGACCTGTTGGTGTTAGCGTTGGCTTAGAAGCAGCATGTACTCATTGCAAGATGCACAGATGCCACAAAAGCTTGGAAGAAACTTTGCGCAGTCTACCTGTCTAGCAACCTTGCTAACCAGATCTTTGTCTTCAAGAGGCTTGTCACCCTTTGAACCATGAAAGGCAAAAAGAAAAAAAAATAGTCTGTTGCAGATGGAGTGCCTTACTGCTGAGTGCATAGCCACTGGGTGGAAATTCAATTCGCCTCCTATCCTTGCCAGAAACTTTTGCCTTCCCATGATCAACTTTGTTGGCGGCTTTTCTGCCAATGAGTAGAAGTACCCAAAGCTGGCTGAGTACGTCCGCAATGAATGGATGCTGGATGGTGAGAAGAAGAGTGAGGAAGCATGAAGTTCTGTCTATGCCATCGGCCCTCAAGGTGGAGGAGGAGGCAAGAAGGGGAAGGGTGCCAAGCAGGGAGCTAAGAAAGGTGACAGAAACGGGGAGTGCTACCGAGCACGCTCCATTCACCGGGGAAGGGAAGGGGGTAGCTGAGCTTCTCTCACTCGTTCACTTTCATTTATGCGGTCCTATGCCATCACAGTCGCTGTCCGGCAAGTTGTACTTTGTCACGTTCATTGATGACAAGTCAAGGAAGATGTGGGTGTCCTTCTTAGGTGGATGAGTGTTTTTATGGTTTCAAGGTGTGGATTGCTGCTTCACAAAATGACAGGCGGTTGGAGGTGCTTCACACTGATGGTAGAGGAGAGTACCTCTCCGACGACTTTCCCACCTTCCACAAGCATCGCGGGATCAAGCACAAGGTGACCCCACCAAAAACACCGCAGCTGAAAGGTGTGGCTATACGCGTGAACCGCATGCTCATGGACGGTTTTTGCACCTTTCTTGAAGACACAGAGCTCCCACCAACCTTCCAGGTGGAAGCGGTCAACACTATTGTGTACGTAGAAAACCGAGTCCCACGTCCGCCGTGCCGTTGATGACACCGCAGGAGGGGTGGACGGGACGCAAGCAAACAAAAATGCACCTCAAAATCTTTGGGTGTGGCGCATTTGTCCACGTGCCTACCGGCAGCCGTAACAAGCTCAATTCAAATTCAGTGAAGGCCGCCTTCCTTGGCTACAACACCATGCAACACTGCCTCTACAACCTCGCTCCACGCAAGATCATGTGGAGCACTGACGTGGCCTTTCAAGAGGATGTGAAGTGCTAGACTTGGGGCTCTATTTCTGTAGTTCCACTGGCTCCCACACTTGTACCTGAATTAGAGATCATTCGGTAGCAGAAGACGACCATGCATACGATGGCGGTGTCAGCGGTAACAACAAGAAGGTGGAGGGAGCTGAGAAGGAGAAGGAGCCAGTAGCCGAATTTGATGAGGAGGAACAACAAAGCAACATACAACAGTTGCCACAAAGATCTTCACGCCTCAACAAATGTGCAAAGGATAGTAGGGAGCCGCAGAGGTGATCCGAGTGCCTCACAAGCAAACAGAGGCCGCTGGAGGATTTGGTGAACCTGTGGACCGTTCCACCACCAACGGAGTATACTTACCTTGAGCTTCTTTTCCTCACAGACACCCATTACCCAGCAACATTTGCTAAAGCCATGCGCAGTGCGGAGGCGACAGATTTGCGTGCCACAGTAGACGAGGAGTATGGTGTGCTCATGAAGAATAGCACCTGGACCCTCGAGGAAGCTCCACGTGGCAGCCGGGTGATTGGGTGCTGATGGATCTTCAGGCGCAAGCGTGGTGCGGATGGTAAGGTGCTCAGGTACAAAGCACGGCTGGTTGCGAAGGGGTATGCACAGACTAAAGGTGTGGATTACAATGACACATTTACACCTATTGCAAAGTTCCAATCCATTCAAGTGATCCTCGCTCTTGTTGCTGCTATGGACTAGGAAGCGTACCAAATGGATGTGACGTGTGCATCTCTAAATGGTGACCTCGAGGAGGATGTGTACATGGAGAAGCTGGAGGGGTATGTGGTGGAGGGAAAGGAGGATTTGGTGTGCAAGCTTGTGAAGGCCCTCTATGGCCTGAAGCAAGCCCCGCGAGCATGGTACCACAAGATGGATGAGCAGCTGGCCGGCCTTGGCTTTGTGCGTAGGGAGGCTGACCATGCAGTCTATGGGCACACGCAAGAGGTAAGCCAGGTCATCAACGTGCTCTATGTTGATGATCAGCTCATTGCATCTGACTCCAAGTCTCTTTTGGACAATTTCAAGTAGTCCCTTGCTGCCAGGTTTGACATGAAAACCATGGGAGAGCTCAGCTTCTACCTTGGCCTTGAGGTCAAGAGCAACAGGTAGCAGCTAACTTTTGAATTGTCACATAATGCCTACGTGAGCAACATCGTCAAGAGCTTCGACATGGCAGGAGCGCGCAAGGCCGCAACACCACTGGTAGTGGGAGTAAAGCTGAGCATGACGCAGACTCCCCGCGGCATGCAAGAGAGCAGCCACATGGAAGCAGTGCCGTGCCAAGCAGCAGTTGGGAGCCTCATGTACGCAGCTATTGGCACATGCCTCGACATTAGCCAAGCAGTGGGAGTGCTGAGCAATTTTTGCACAAATCTTGGCATGCTGCATTGGGAGGTGGTCAAGCGCGTGCTGCGCTACCTTGACAACAGCAGCAGCCTTTGCGTCACCTTCAACAGCAACAACAGCCCCATCCTCATCTGCTACAGTGATGCATATTGGGTAGGTGACCTGGACACAAGGAGGTTGACCAGTGGGTTCGTGTTTGTACTGGGTGGAGGTACAATCAGTTTGAGGAGCAAGAAGTAAGAGTGCGTTTCCCTCTCCTCCACCAAAGCTGAATACATTGCCTTGAGTGAAGCAGAAAAGGAAGCCGAGTGGCTGTGTGAGTTGCTGACAAGGTTTGGACAGCTGCAGACCAAAGCGACTATGACTACGTTGGCCCCTATCACAACTCCCCAATGAACAACTTTTCATAGTGATCCCCCCCAACTCTGGAACATCCAAAACAACTCAATTGCTATGACCCCACAAACCAGTTCTTTGCTTGTGAAGATTATCTATGAGCCAAAAAGGTAATCAAACCTTACGGTAGTTAAAAGAATAAATGGTATGTAAAGCTTCACATCAAGTCATGACGGCTGTTTGCTTCATATGACACTTGCAAACGTTGCAAAATCATTTTCTGGATTCTAGGAAAAAATGCAATGGCCAATGCTGAATGAATTTTTTGGTCTGAGTCATTCAATCCACTTGTTGAACTCAGTGGCCACATTCTAGAACGTTTTCATAGCCTCCATAGAACATAGTGACACTCAAATAGACACTGAGTTACCAGATTTACCATTGTACTATGGAATTTAAAATTGGATCTTGTGTTCAACCACTCCACTTCTCTCTCACTTCATGGTAAAACTAGGGAATATGATCAACGACACTCATGGCAAGGGGCACACAAAATCAGCAATCTCCTCCCTGCACCGCAACCTTGATTTCCTCTCCTTTCAATGTGTGGTGTTTTTGGCCTCACAGTGTAGACCAAGCTCCATGCAGCTCGCGTCTTGGCTATCCTTGGGCTGTGCCTTGGTCATGGAACCTGCAAGCATGCGCTTAGTGCCACAATGCACAATAGATGCATATCTCTTTGCCACCAAGTCTCGCACATAGTGATGAAGAATCTTGATTTGCTTGGCCCTCCTATGCAGCACCGGGTTTTGGGTGAGATTGATGGCACTCATAACTTGAACATTGATTATGGCACCCCCATCTCCTTCAGCAACTGCCACAGCTACAATGTCTCCTTTGCAGGTTCTGTGAGTGCAATTTACTCCTCCTTTGTGGTAGATAATGCCACACAGTCTCGCTTCATGCTCATACACCACCAAGCACAAACATGTACACTGACGTTGATTTTCTTTCATCCACATCACCAGCCCAGTCCCCATCCAAGAAGCTCACAAAATCAAGGGATTTGCTGCATCCTCCTCCTTTAAACACGAGCCGCGACTGTTTTTTCACCTTGAGGTCGCTGAGGATCCACTTCACCACTTGCCTTTGTAGCTGTCCCAGGTCAGCAACATAGCGGCTGACTTGGCCGTCCGCAAAGGCGAGGTCAGGTCCTGTCACCACCATGCAATTCATGACGCTAAAAACCTCGGACTGGTATGGCATGCTTGCCATCCCCTCCTTCTCATCGGTGCTCGGAACAATGCTTGAGCTCAACTCACACGTTGTGTCCATGGGTGTGCCAATGGGGTTACAATCCTCCGTGAATCAGTGGCAGAGCACCTCTTTCATGTAATTTGCCTGATCAATCTCTCGTGTGCGTGCCTCGTGGTCCCTCTTGATGTCAATGACAAAGTATTACTCGAGCTTTTCCATGTTGGTTATTTTGCACCGAACGCCAAGCTGCCAATTCTGGTTCACCAACTCCTTTTCATCTGAAGACAGAAGGATGAGACTGTACATGTAAAGGAAAACAATTTGATGCAACCCCGTCTTCTTCTGAATGTACGTTTTGTGATCCTTCGTGAAGCGCTTGAAACCTAACCCGGTCAGGAAGACGTCCATTTTCAGGTACCACATGAGTGGTGCTTGCTTTAGCCCATAGAGCGCCTTGCGATTCTAGTACAACTTTGCAACGCATCAATCCCCTCTGACACATCTATGAGGACTTACTTTTTGAGGTCACCATTTGAGGAATGTTTTTGCCGTCCATTTGATGGACATTGTAGTCAAGGGTCGTCACTGCATAAAGGATCGTATGGATGATGGCAATCTTTACCACCCATGCAAAGGTTTCATCGTAGAATTTACCATATCACTTTGCATACCTTTTTTCCACTAGCTGCACCTTGTACCGCACCACCTTCCCCTCCTTGGTGAGCTTCCTCTTAAAGATCTACTTAGAGATGATAATCTTCTTAGCCCCACTGATCAGCTTCCAAGTACCAGTCTCCTTAAAAGAGGCGACCTCAGACTTTATAGCTCCCTCCCACTCAGCCCCGTTCCTTCCACTACAATGCCTCATTGACGGTCTTGGGCTTCTCTTGTGCAAGTTCTTCTGGAGAAGACCCCGTTTAGGTGATCTTTGTGGCATCATATTGCTTTGCCATTCTTCGTGTGAGTTCCCTTCTCCAGGGCTGTTATCATTGGAGTTCTTACTATAGCTGCCTCTGCTGCTGCTGCTGCTACCCCCTCATGGTACAACCCACATTCTTGAACGTATCCCCCTCTTTCAAGAACCGTGGACATGAGGGTTCATTGCCCGCATCTTTGTTCAGCTCCACTGTTGCCGGTGATTTGAAATCATCGACAAACTTGGCTGGTAGTGAATTAGCCACTCCTTTCATCCCCCAAATGGCTCTTTCCAGTTGGAGCCACTCAGAGATTACCCTCTTTTGTGTCTTGTGGCATCTCATCCTCCCCTGCTAGATAGACACTTATTCATCCTCCAGGGGGTTGATCAGGCTCACCAATAGCTGCTAGGCAGGATCAAGCTTGTTGCTTGTGAGAGATAAGCTGCAGGATGTAGAGACAAAAATGCAGAAGCGTGTGAAGTTGTGTAGAGAGAGAAAATGGCAGGTTTGTCTCATGGATGAGAAATAACAGTAGCCCACGTTTCCAACAAGCCTAAGTACGCTCCATTTGGTGCATGGAGCTGGAAAAACCACCCTGCAAAACGTTCACCTCCTAGCACAATTCTAGCCTAGTGGGATGAGTGGTAGTCACACTCTCACGCAAGAAAATTACCATCACTGCATTGTGCATAACCAACAATCCTGATGGGGACCTTCCTTGAAGCTCCCTGACGCTCCTCCTTCCGCCTTTCTACCTTGAAGGCTGCTCCAAGCCTCCCTGGCCAATGATTCTGATCGTCATTGGTACTGGTAGTACAAGAGCTGTCACTTGAACCGGACCCACTGCCACCTGATGGAAACTGGGGCAGCCCTCAGAGAGGTGATCAGGCTCACTAAGAGCCGCCTAGGCAGGACCAACTGTTTGTGAGAGGGGGTTGCAGGTTGCACAGACAGAAATCACGGAAGCGAATGTAGGTTTGCAGAGGACGCGAATGTCTGAATCAACTCTTGAGTGAGAAAGTAAAATGTCACAGCCTTCTAACAAGCCCTTACATGCCTCATTTGGCCAAGGGAGCACTGAGATACACACTGTCAAAGTCTACCCTGTAGCACACTCTCCTGGCCTAGCGGGATGAGCGGCAATCACCTTGTCACATAAGAGAATTATGTCTCACACCAATTGGAAGACAAACAATTGTTCTCTGCACCTTCCTTGAAGTCTCTTGGAGGTTATCCAGCTGACTTTTCTCCTTGAAGGTCGCTCTCAGCCGTCCTGGCCAATAATCCTGCTGCCTTTTGAGCTCAAAGTGCTTAGGTCGTCACTTGAACCCGACCCATGATCACCAAACTTTGGAAATCCATGTTTCACTCAAATGAACATTGATTTCCGTAAAGTGTGTTGGAACCTGTGAAACATCTTCTAAGCAATTGTAATTCCAGATGATTTTTATCGCGTAACCTATTCTTGTCACTTTGTTGCACTCTCATATCCATCATTCTCCCACTTTGCGAGATTAAAAATCACACAAGTTGGCATTGTCCCCTCAGCTGCTGAAAGCGGTGCGCTGCCAGCGGCTTGGTCAGAAATTCTGCCAACATCATGCTTGAAGGGCAGAAATTGATCTGCACCACCTGCTTTGCCACAAGCTTGCTGATGAAGTGGTACCGCAAGTCAATGTGCTTGGTACGGGCGTGAAACTCGGCGTTCTTCGTCAGAGCAATGGCACTCATGTTGTCACAGTAGATTGTCGTGGCTGTGGTCTGCTGCTGTCCAAGGCTTGCTAGCAGCTCACGCAGCCACACAGCTTCCTTTGCTCCTTTACTCAAGGCGATGTACTTTGCTTCGGTGGAGGAGAGGGCAACACACACTTGCTTCTTGCTCCTCCAGCTGATTGCACCTCCTCCGAGCACAAAAACGAACTCACTGGTCGACCTCCTTGTCTCTAGGTCACCTCCCCAATCTACGTCACTGTAGCCAATGAGGATGGGGCTGTTGTTTCTGTTGAAGGTGAGGCAAAGGCTGCTTCTTCTGTCCAGGTATCACAACACCCATTTAACCGCCTCCCAACGCGGCACGCCCGGCTTCACGCAAAACTTCTTGAGAACTCCCACTCCTTGGCTGATGTCGAGGCGCATGCCAACTGCTGCGTACATGAGGCTCCCAACTACTGCTTGGTACGGCACTGCTTCCATGCGGCTGCTCTCTTGCCTGCTGTGGGGAGTTTGCGTCATGCTCAGCTTTGCTTCCATTTCCAGTGGTGTAGCGGCCTTGCGCGCTCCTGCCATGTTGAAGCGCTTAACGATGTTGCTCACGTACGTGCTCTGCGACAGCTCCAAAGTGTGCTGCTACAGGTTGCACTTGACTTGAAAGCCAAGGTAGTAAATGATCTCTCCCATGTCCTTCATGTCGAACCTGGAAGCAAGGGACGTCTCCATATCGTCCAAAAGAGACTTGGAGTCAGATGCAATGAGCAGATCATCAACATGGAGAAAGATGATGATGCGGCTTGCCTCTTGTGTGCGCCCATAGACAGCATAATCTGCTTCACTGTGCACAAAGCCAAGGCCAGCCAACTGCTCATCCATCTTGTGGTACCATGCTCACAGGGCTTGCTTCAGGCCGTAGAGGGCCTTCACAAGCTTGCACACCAAATCATCTGTTCCTTCCACCACATACCCCTCCGGCTGCTCCATGTACACATCCTTCTCAAGGTAACCATTCAGAAATGCACAAGTCACACCCATTTGGCGCACCTCCCAGTCCATAGCAGCAGTAAGAGCGAGGATCGCTCGGATGGATGGGAACTTTGTGACAGGTGCAAATGTCTCATTGTAATCCACACCCTCAGTCTGCGCATACCCCTTTCCAACCAGCCGTGCTTTGTACCTGAGCACCTTACCATCCGCACCACGCTTGCGCCTGAAGATCCAACGGCATCCGATCACCCGGCTGCCACGTGGAGCTTCCTCGAGGGTCCAGGTGCCGTTCTTCATGAGCACACTATACTCCTCGTCTGCTGCGGCACGCCAATCTGCCGCCTTGGTGCTACGCATGGCTTCAGTGAATGTGGCTGGGTCATCGGTGACTGTGAGGAAGAGAAGGTCGAGATCAAACGACTCCGTTGGTGGTGGAACGGTGCAGAGGTTTACCAGCTCCTCCAGCGGCTTCTGTTTGCTTGGGAGGCATTCGGATCACCTCAGCGGCTCCCCACTGTCCTTTGCACCTTTTTTTATGCATGCGACCGTCGTGGCAACTGCTGTACATTGTTTTATTGCTCTTCCTCATCAGATTTGGCTGCTGGCTCCTTATCCATCTCAGCTCCCTCCACCTCCTTGCCATTACCGATGTCACCGCCATCTTCCGCACACTCCTCTTCTGCTGCCGGAACTTCTCCAACTTCAGGTACAAGTGCGGGAGCAACTGGAATAGCAGTCATGGGGCTCCAAGTCCAGCCCTTCACATCCTCTTGAAAGACGACGTAACGGCTGCGAATGATCTTGTGAGCAGCGAGGTTGTGGAGGCGGTATCTCATGGTGTCGTAGCTAAGGAAGGCGGCCTTCACCGACTTTGCGTTCAGCTTGTTGCGGTTGCCAGCACGCACATGCAGGAATGCGCCACACCTGAAGACTTTCAGGTGCGTCACTGTTGGCTTGCGTCCCATCCACGCCTCCTCCAGTGTCATCAGTGGCACGGTGCGCGTGGGGCTCCAGTTTTTCAGGTACACGGCAGTGTTGACCGCTTCCGCCCAAAAGGTTGGCAAGAGCTCCGCGAATTTGAGCATGCTCCGAACACGCTCCATGAGCATGCGGTTTGCGCATCTAGCCACGCCGTTTAGCTGCGGTGTTCCATGTGGGGTGACCTCATGCCTGATTCCGCGACGCTTGAGGAAGGTGCGCAACGAACCACTCCCAGGGAAATGTCATGTGCCGCATGGCTCTCAAGTCGATGATCTAGAACAGGGCAGTGTTGTCGCAGACATGTAGGACCCGGATGGTTGTCACAAATCCACTCTCCCAATCTGCGGTGTTCGCGGAAGCGTCGGACAATTCTCCCGCTCCCACTCCAGCCGCAAGGTCCGCCTTCTTCTTCCGGCATTCGCGCGCCCAATGGCCCGACTTCTTGCAGTAGTGGCAGTTCCCCTTCTTCTTCCCTTCTCCGCCGTTGCCCCCGGTTTGTGCAGCGCCATCCCCATGACCAGAGTTGGTGATGAGAGCGACGTCTAGTCCCCTTCCGCCCTCTTCTCCCTTGCGCCAATCTTTCTCAAACAGCAAGCTCTCTTCCACATCATTGAGGGAGAGCTTGTCGCCATGGTGGTCCACGGCAACAATGAGAGGAGTGTAGCTGCTAGGAAGACCAAAAGGATGGTTAGCATGAGCACACGCTCCTTGACAGGGTCCTCAATCGCAGCAAGCTGGTTAGAGAGACACTTCACCGTGTTGATGTAGTCAATCATGGATCCGGATTCATCCATCTTCACAGTGTGAAAGCGACGACGCAGCTGCATATTCATGAGGATTGACATGGAGGCATAAGTTGACACAATGTTTTTCCAAACCTCCTTTGCTGCGAGGATGCCACAGACGAGGAGTTGCTGCCGTTCGCTGAGGTGGAAGGAGATGGTGGCGAGGGTGCGGTCACGCTTTTCGCGGTAGATACAGGCCTCAACCAGGAGAGGAAGCTTTCTGCTGGTTCCTTCTCTTTCTCATCCACTTGGCTCCAGAGACCCTTCTCAATCAGCTCCATATTCATGTTGTTGCTCCAGTTGAAGAAGTTCTTGCCTTCGAACGTGGCGATGTTGACGCTGGCCACCACAGAAGCGGGTGTCGCCATGGTAGTGCAACGTTCAGCCCACAAATGGCTCTCTCACACAACATGGTGCAAGGAATGCCTCAAGGATGAGACAAAGCCTTGTTCTAGCTCTGATACCTTTGATGGAAACTGGGGCAGCCCTCACGGAGGTGATCAGGCTCACTAAGAGCCGGCAAGGCAGGACCAGCGTTTTGTGAGAGGGGGTTGCAGGTTGCACAGAAGCACATGTAGGTTTGCAGAAGACGCAAATGTCTGAATGGACTCTTGAGTGAGAAATTATATTGCCACAGATTTCTCACAAGCCCTTACATGCCTCATTTGGCCTAGGGAGCACTGAGATACACTCTGTCAAAGTCTACCCTCTAGCACACTCTCCTGGCCTAGCGGGATGAGCGGCAGTCACCTTGTCACACAAGAGAATTATGTCTCACACCACTTGGACGACCAACTATCGTTGTCTGCACCTTCCTTGAAGTCTTTTGGAGGTCCTCCAGCTGCCTTTTCTCCTTGAAGGCCGCTCTCAACCATCTTGGCCAATAATCCTGCCGCCTTTTGAGCTCAAAGTGCTCAGGTCCTCACTTGAACCAGACCCATGATCACCAAACTTTGGAAATCCATATCTTGCTCAAACGGACATTGATTTCCGTAAAGTGTGTTGGAACCTGTGAAACATCCTCTAAGAAACTGTTATGCCAGATGATTTTTATCAAGCGACCTATTTGTCACTTTCTGGCACTCTCATATCCATCACCACCAAGCCATGAAAATTCATATCTCCCCAAAACAGACTCCAAATCAAGTTCCGTATCATGAATCCATCTTCTTTGCATTTGTGGTTCCTGATGATTTTTATTGAGAAATTCACTTTAGTCACTTTTTGGCACCCTATATCCATCATTCTCCCACGTTGCAAGACTAAAATCAAACGATTTCACTCCATGCCCTCAGCTGCAGAAAGGGATATGCTGCAAGCGGCTTGGTCAGGAAATCTGCCAGCATCATGCTTGAAGGGTTGAACTTGAAGTGCACCACCTCTTTTGCCACAAGCTTGTGGACAAAGTGGTTGCACAAGTTGATATGCTTGGTGCAGCTCTGGAACTCTGCGTTCTTTGTGAGCACGATGCCGCTCATGTTAACACAGTAGGTGGTCGTTTCTATTGTGTGCTGTTGCCCAAGACTTGCCAGCAGCTCATGCAGCCACACTTCTTCCTTTGCTGCTTCACTCAAAGTGATGCACTCTGCCTCGGTGGAGGAGAGCGCAACGTACTCCTGCTTCTTGATCCTCCAGCTGATGTCTGCTCCTCCAAGAAAAAACACAAAACCACTATTCAATCTCCTAGTGTCAACATCTCTGCCCCAATTTGTGTCGTTGTAGCCGATGAGGATAGGGGTGTTGTTGCCCTTGAAGGTGAGGCTAAGGCTGCTGCTGCTGCCAAGGTAGCGCAGCATGCGCTTGACCGCCTCCCAATGTGGCACACCCAGGTCGGAATAGAAGTTGCTCACTACTGCCACTGCTAGGCTGATGTCAAGGTGCGTGCCAACAGATGCATACATGAGGCTTCCGGCTGCTGCTTGGTATGGTACCGCCTTCATGCGGTAGCTACGTTTCTTGCTGTGAGAAGCCTACGTGATGCTCAGTCTTGCTCCCACTTCCAGCGGTGTCATCAACTTCCGTGCACCTCCCAGGTTCAAGCGCTTAATGATGTCTCTCACATAAGTACACTGCAACAGCTCCAACATCTGCTGCTACTAATCATGCTTCACCTGGAGACCCGGGCAGAAGCTTGCATGCCCTTCATGTTGAACCTGGGTGCAAGGGACTGCTTAGAATCTTCAAGGAGAGACTTTGAGTCAAAGGCAATAAGCAAGTCATCAACATAGAGCAGGATGATGACCTAGATTTCATCCTGTGTGCGCCCGTAGACCGCATGATCCGCCTTGATGTGCACAATACCAAGGCTAGCCAGTTGCTCATTATCTCGTGGTACCATGTACGCGGCTCTTGCTTCAGATTGTAGAATACCTTCACAGGCTTGCACACATGATCCTCCTGCCCCTCCACCACATACACCTCTGGCTGCTCCATGCACACATCCTCCTCAAGATCATCATTGAGAAATTCACACAACACATCCATCTGGCGCACCTCCCAGTCTATGGCAGTGGCAAGAGCAAGGGTTGTACAGATAGAGGGAAACGTTGTGAGGGGTGCGAAAGTCTTGTTGTAATCCATATCGTCAGTTTGCGCATACCCTTCGAAACCAGCCGTGCTTTGTACGTGAGCATCTTGCCATCCACATTGTGCTTGTACCGGAAGATCAACCTGCAACCAATCACCCGGCTGCCACATGGAGCCTTCTCGAGAGTCGAGGACTTGTTCTTCATAGGTTCCTTGTACTCCCCCCCTGCTGCAATATTCCAATCTGCTACATCAACACTGCGCATGGTGTTGCTGAATGTCGTTGTGTTGTTGGCGACGGTGACGAAGAGGAGCTCGAGTCAAGGAAGACATGGGTGTAATTTTTAAGCTCCTCTTCGTCATCGTCACCAACAACACAAAACTTACACCCATGTCTAATGTGACCGTGGCCTGGCTTCTTGTAGTAGTGGTATTTGCCATTCTTCTTCCCTCCACCTCCACTATTTTTTGTTGATGCAGCACCAGCCCCTTGTATCGTGTTGGTGACAAGGGCAACATGCAGTATGCTTCCTCCTTCTCCCTCCTTGTTGCGCTCCTAAAATAGTAGGCTCTCCTCCATGTCATTGAGTGAGAGCTTGTTGCCAGGCTGGTCCAGGGCAACCACGAGAGGAGTGTAACTGCTAGGAAGGCCAGAGAGGATGGTCAGCATGAGAACACACTCCTTAACAGGGTCCTCAATTTCAACAAGCTGGTGAGCCAAAGCTTTCACCATGTTAAGATAATGGATCATTGAGCCCAGCTCATCCATCTTCACCGTGTGAAAACAACAACGTAGCTGCATGTTCATGAGGATTGAATTGGAAAGATAGGTGGATTCAAGCTTGTTCCAAACCCATTTTGGGGTGAGGATGCCGCAGACAAGGAGTTGCTGCCGTTCAACGATGTGGAGGTGGATGGTGGAGAGGGCGCGGTCCAGCTTCACGTGTGTACGGGCCTCGGCAGCTGGGAGGGAGGATTCAACAGAGTCAGCCTCACTCACGTGGCTCCAGAGTCCCTCTTAAATCAACATCATTTTCATGTTGTAGCTTCAGCTTAAGAAGCTCTTGTCTTCAAACTTGGCGATGTTAACGTCGGTCACCACAGAAGCAGACATTGCCATATTGGTTGTAACGTTGGTCCACGAGCAGCCGTTTGCACACACCAATGTGCAAGCCATGCCTTAAGGATGAGACAAGACCTTGTTCTAGCTCTTAATCAACTGATAGAAACTTAGGCAGCCATTGATGGATATGAGTGCCAGAAAGTGACAAAAAATAGGTTGCTCGATAAATATCATCTGACACAACAGATGCATAGGGGATGTTTCACAGGTTCTAGTGCACTTTACGGAACTCAATTCGGAGTCCGTTTGAGTTAGATATGGATCTCCAAAGTTTGGAGCTCATGAGTCGGGTTCAAGTGACGACCTGAGCACTTTGAGCACAAAAGGCGGCAGGATTATTGACCAAGACGGCTGAGAGCGGCCTTCAAGGAGAAAAGATGGCTGGAGGACGTCCAAGAGAATTCAAGGAAGGACCAGTCTACGATTATTAGTCATTCAGGCCATGCGAGACATAATTCTCTTGTGTGACAAGGTGATTGCCGCTCATCCCGCTAGGCTAGGAGTGTGCTAGAGGGTGAGCTTTGACAGAGTGGATCTCAGTGCTCCCTTAGCCAAATGAGGCATATAAGGGCTTGTTAGAAAGCTGTGATGATTTAATTTCTCACTCAAGAGTCTATTCAGAAATTCGCGTTCTCTGTAAACCTACATTTGCTTCCGTAATTTCTGTCTGTGCAACCTGCAACCCCCTCTCACAAACAGTTGGTCCTGCCTAGGCGGCTCTTAGTGAGCCTGATCACCTCCCTGAGGGCTGCCCCAGTTTCCATCAGTGGTATCAGAGCTAGAACAAGGCTTTGTCTCATCCTTGAGACATTCCTTGCACCCTGTTGTGTGAGAGAGCCGTTTGTGGGCTGAACGTTGCACTA
>SZWC01003920.1:146381-156865 GCA_023375785.1 Penium margaritaceum | reverse complement strand
GAGCCTCGTCGGGTGTACATGGGGGACAACCATGTGCAAATGGCGGTTGGGGAGGGTGAGATTGTGTTTTGTGCTTCCGTTGAGGGTAAGCACGTGGAACGTCGTGTGAAGGGGGTGCTCCATGTTCCGGGGCTGGCAGCTAACCTCCTCTCTGTCTCATCTCTCATCTCCGAAGGCATACAGGTTTTCTTTGAGAATGGTGGCTGCACCATCTCTGCCCGTGCAGGCCGTGTGCTTGCAAAAGCGAACAAGGAGGATGGTCTTTACCGCCTCTACGTGGCATCGGAGAAGGAAGCCAACTCAGCGTTGGCGGCGAGAGAGGGGGAACACGACATCGGCCTGTGGCACCGCCGGCTCGGTCACCTCGGCTTTGGCGCCATCATCTCCATGCAGCAGATGGTCCGCGGCCTGGAGCTCAAGGGGGTGAAGCAGCCTGGTGCATCGGCTTGTGAGAGCTGCATTGAAGGGAAGCAAGCCTGCTCTCCTTTCACGGGGGAAGGAAAGGGCGCAACTGAGCTTCTCTCACTCGTTCACTCTGATTTGTGCGGTCCCATGCCATCACAGTCCTTGTCCGACAAGTTGTACTTTGTCACGTTCATTGATGACAAGTCGAGGAAGACGTGGGTGTTGTTCCTGGCTAGAAAGGATGAGTGTTTTGATGCTTTCAAGGTGTGGATTGCTGCTGCACAGAATGAGAGTGGCAGGCGGTTGAGGGTGCTTCGCACCGATGGTGGAGGAGAGTACCTCTCCAACGACTTCCGCACCTTCCTCAAGCGTCGCGGGATCAAGCACGAGGTCACCCCACCTGGAACACCGCAGCTGAACGGCGTGGCTGAACGCGCAAACCGCACGCTCATGGAGCGTGTTCGCAGCATGCTCCAAGACGCGGGGCTCCCGCCAACCTTCTCGGCGGAAGCGGTCAACACCGCCGCGTACCTGAAAAACCGGAGCCCTCCGTGCGCTGTGCCGCTGATGACACCGGAGGAGGCGTGGACGGGACGCAAGCCAAAAGTGACACACCTGAAAGTCTTCGGGTGTGGCGCATTCATGCACGTGCCTGCCGGTAGCCGTAGCAAGCTGGACGCAATGTCGGTGAAGGCTGCCTTCCTCGGCTACGACACAATGGGATACCGCCTCTACAACCTCACCGCACGCAAGATCATCCGCAGCCGTGACGTGGTCTTCCAAGAGGAAGTGAAGGGCTGGACTTGGAGCTCTATGTCGGTAGTTCCGCTTGCTCCCGCACTTGTACCAGAAGTGGGAGAAGTACCGGTAGCAGAAGAGGGCGGTGCAGAAGATGGCGGTGACACTGGCAACGACAAGGAGGTGGAGAGAGCTGAGAAGGAGAAGGAGCCTGCAGCGGAATCTGATGAGGAGGAGCAGCAAAGCAACGCCCAGCAGCTGCCACGACGGTCCACACGCCTCAACAAAGGTGCAAAGGACAGTGGGGAGCCGTTGAGGCGATCCGAGCGCCTCGTAAACAAACAGAGGCCACTGGAGGAGCTGGTGAACCTGTGCACCGTTCCACCACCAACTGAGTCGTCTGACCTCGAGCTTCTCTTCCTCACAGTCACCGATGACCCAGCCACATTCGTTGAAGCCATGCGCAGCCCCGAGGCGGCAGATTGGCGTACCGCAGCAGATGAGGAGTATGGTGCACTCATGAAGAACGGCACCTGGACTCTCGAGGAAGCTCCACGTGGCAGCCGGGTGATCGGATGCCGGTGGATCTTCAGGCGCAAGCGTGGTGCGGATGGTAAAGTGCTCAGGTACAAAGCACGGTTGGTTGAAAAGGGGTATGCGCAGACTGAGGGTGTGGATTACAATGAAACATTTGCACCTGTCGCTAAGTTCCCATCCATCCGAGCGATCCTCGCTCTTGCTGCTGCTATGGACTGGGAGGTGCACNGGTGACCTTGAGGAGGATGTGTACATGGAGCAGCCGGAGGTATATGTGGTGGAGGGAAAGGAGGATTTGGTGTGCAAGCTTGTGAAGGCCCTCTACGGCCTGAAGCAAGCACCACGAGCATGGTACCACAAGATGGATGAGCAGCTGGCTGGCCTTGGCTTTGTGCGTAGTGAAGCTGATCATGCAGTCTATGGGCGCACTCAAGAGGCAAGCCAAGTCATCATCTTGCTGTATGTTGATGATCTGCTCATTGCATCTGACTCCAAGTCTCTTTTGGACGATGTGAAGCAGTCCCTTGCTGCCAGGTTTGACATGAAAGACATGGGAGGGCTCAGTTACTACCTTGGCCTTCAGGTTAAGCGTGACCGGCAGCAGCAGAATTTGGAGTTATCCCAGAGCACGTACGTGAGCGACATCGTCAAGCGCTTCAACATGGCAGGAGCGCGCAAAGCAGCGACACCACTAGAAGTGGGAGCGAAGTTGAGCATGACGCAGACTCCCCGCGGCATGCAAGAGAGCAGCCGCATGGAAGCAGTACCGTACCAAGCAACAGCCCCATCCTCATCCGCTACAGTGACGCAGATTGGGGAGGTGACCTGGACACAAGGAGGTCAACCAGTGGGTTTGTGTTTGTGCTCGAGGGAGGTGCAATCTGTTGGCGGAGCAAGAAGCAAGAGTGCGTCGCCCTCTCCTCCACCAAAGCAGAGTACATCGCCTTGAGTGAAGCAGCAAAGGAAGCCGTGTGGCTGCGTGAGCTGCTGGAAAGCCTTGGACAGCAGCAGACCACAGCGACCACCATCTACTGTGACAACATGAGCGCCATTGCTCTGACCAAGAACGCCGAGTTTCACGCCCGCACCAAGCACATCGACCTGCGGTATCACTTCATCCGCGAGCTCGTGGCGAAGCAGGTGGTGCAGATAAAGTTCTGCCCTTCAAGCATGATATTGGCAGACTTCCTGACCAAGCCGCTGGCAACACACCGCTTTCAACAGCTGAGGGGACAGTGCGGACTTGTGTGATTTTTATTCTCGCAAAGTGGGAGAATGATAGACATGAGTGCCAGAAAGTGACAAAAAATAGGTTGCTCGATAAAAATCATCTGGCACAACAGCTGAATAGGGGATGTTTTACAGGTTCTAGTGCACTTTACGGAACTCAATTCGGAGTCCGTTTGAGTTAGATATGGATTTCCAAAGTTTGGAGCTCATGAGTCGGGTTCAAGTGACGACCTGAGCACTTTGAGCACAAAAGGCGGCAGGATTATTGGCCAAGACGGCTGAGAGCGGCCTTCAAGGAGAAAAGACGGCTGGAGGAAGTCCAAGAGACTTCAAGGAAGGACCAGTCTACGATCATTAGCCATGCAGGCCATGCGAGACATAATTCTCTTGTGTGACAAGGTGACTGCCGCTCATCCCGCTAGGCTAGGAGTGTGCTAGAGGGTGAGCTTTGACAGAGTGGATCTCAGTGCTCCCTTAGCCAAATGAGGCATATAAGGGCTTGTTAGAAAGCTGTGATGATGTACATTTTCAATCAAGAGTCGATTAAGACATTCGCGTTCTCTGCAAACCTACATTCGCTTCCGTAATTTCTGTCTGTGCAACCTGCAACCCCATCTCACAAACAGTTGGTCCTGCCTAGGCGGCTCTTAGTGAGCCTGATCACCTCCCTGAGGGCTGCCCCAGTTTCCATCAGCCATCAAGCAGGCAATCAGGCTGACCGAGAGCCCCTAGGCAGGATGAATTGTATGCGAGGGACAAGTTGCAGGTTGCAGATGCAAAAAAATGTAGGCATGTGAGGTTCTGTAGAGAGAAAATGGCTGGTTTGTCTCATGGATGATAAATTACATTAGCACACCTTTTCAACAAGCCTAAGTACGCTCTATTTGGCGCATGGAGCTAGACAAACCACCCTATAAAAGTTCACCTCCTAGCACACTTCTAGCCTGGCGGGATGAGTTACAGTCACACTCTCACACAAGAGAATTACCATCACTGCCCTGTGCTCAACCAATGATATTGATGGGGAACTTGCTTGAAGCTCCTTGAAGGTCCTCCTATTGCCTTTCTACCTCGAAAGTTGCTCCACGCCTCCTTGCCCAATGTTTCTGGTCTTCATTGGTGCTGGTAGTGCAAGAGCCGTCACTTGAACCGGACCCACTACCACCATGCCTTGAAAATGCATATCTCCCTCAAATGGACTCCAAATCAAGTTCAATGAATTGCTACAGAACAAGAAAGACATCCTCTATAAATCTGTGGTTGTTGATGATTTTTGTCCGGCAACCCAATTTGGTCACTTTTTGGCACCCTATATCCTTCAGATTTGAAATCATTGACTAACTTGGCTGATTGTGAATTAGCCACTCTCCCATCTCCCAGATGTTTCTTGCCGGTTGGAGCCACTCAGACATCACCCTCTTTTGTGTCCTTTTGTTTCTCATCCTCACAGTGTGGCAGCCACCTCCCCTGGTTCGAGAGGTCCATGTCCTTGTCCATCGAATGGCTTTCCTTGCCAAACGTGACATTGTGACTCTTCACAATCTGCTACCATGCGGGTCAAGGAGCCGGTATGCCTTGCTCCCACTCTTGATCTCGACAAAGATTCACCCATGAGTTTTTGGGTCCAGCTTGCCCCGTCCCACCCATGCATGTACAACATCATGTGCAGTACAACCAAACATGCAAAGATGAGCCATGGTTGGCTTCCTCCTGCTCCATGCTCTGTGTGGTGTCTTCAACACCTTGGATTTGTGTCTTCACGCGGCTTTGTTAGTTTTAGGTTCATGGCATACGCCGCTACCCACAGTGCCTCACCCCGATACTTTTGTGCAAGACCAACATCATTGAGAATGGACTTGACCATGTCAAAGATGGTGCGGATTGGTGTCTTGACGAAACCATTCTTCTGCGGGATGTGCGGTGTATTTCTCTGTCACACAATCCCCTTGTTCTTCATTTATTTTTATCAGCCCTCGTATTGACCACTGTTATTGCTGTAGAAGGCCTTCACCTGTACCGCAATTTGTCACTCCAATGTTGCCATGAACTCCTACATGCATGACATTTAATCAGTCTTTGTCTTGACATTAAAGAGATATTGTTTGCAGCTATGATCAATGATGAAGGTGACCAATGGAGAGTTCAAATGGTCCACAGAAATCTGTGTTCACCACCTCCAACTTTGTGGATGCACGCATCCCTTTTGCAAGAAATGGATGTCGTATCACCATGTCATCGACAAACAAATTGCACATGACATTCTTGGCTGCATCAAGGCTCTTGACCGGAAGACCCCACATCACTTCCTCTTTCACCATGTCCCTCACATTTGAGGGAGCAATGAAACACAAGTGGTGCTTCCAAAGGTCTAGGTACCATTGTCCTTCACTGTGATGTGGGTGATGTCAGGCCCTTCCCCACTGGCGAGGATCTGCACATGACGCAATAAATGTTTATCCTCTTGCTTTGCACATGCAATCTCCTCACCATCTTCTCCTTCCGGATGATGGTCTCCTTTTCATTCAAGAGAACCCCAAGCCCATTGTTGGTAAGGCAGCTCAGTGAAAGTAAATTTACCCCAGAGTTGGGCATGTGGATTACGCAATGAATTGTGCTCATGAAGGCCTCCCCGTCCACATCCACCTCAATGCAATCATTTCCTTAATTACGTCCAACTCTGTTTAACTGATGGCCACATTCATGTGCCGTTCCATGGCATTGTAGGTGACGAGTGCCATCGACTTGCATTACGCATGACAATCCAGTCTGGATTCAATCAGAGTGTCTCCTAGATTTGTCAAATTGGTAGACTCTTGAAGCATCATTGTATGGTAGTCCTCCCTTCTAGCCTTCCCCAGCTGATCCGACTTCGTGTTGGGGAAATACAAGCCGATGCACCAGGCTGCTTCACCCCCTTGAGGTTCAGGCCACTGACCATTTGCTGCATGGAGATGATGGCGCCAAAGGCAAGGTGCCCAAGCCAACAGTGCCACATGCCGATGTCGTGTTTTCCCTCTCTCGCCTCCAGCGCTGAGTCGGCTTCTTTCTCTGACGGAAAGAGAGGCGGTAAAGACCATCCTCCTTGTTCGCTTTTGCAAGCACACATCCTGCACAGGCAGAGATGGTGCAGCCACCTTTCTCAAAGCAAACGTGCATGCCTTTGGAGATGAGGGATGAGAAAAAGAGGAGTTTAGGTACGAGCTTCGGAACATTGAGCACCCCTTCACACAACGCTCCACGAGCTTACCCATAAAAGATGCACAAAGCACAATCTCACCCTCCCCAAGCTCCATGTGCACATGATTGTCCCCCATGTACACCCAATGAGGCTCGATGGCTGTGTAGACAACGAACCACTCCCGGCAACACGTCATGTGTCGCTTGGCTCCTGAGTCGATGATCCTGATCAAGGCGGTGTTTTCGAAGACGTGTAGGACCCAGATGGTGGTCACAAATCCACTCTTCCAATCTGATGCGTTTGCGGAAGCGCCGCAATACGTCCAAGCTCCCACTCATGCTGCAAGGTCGACCTTCTTCTTCCGGCATTCACGCACCTAATGGCCCGACATCTTAGAGTAGTGGCAGTTCCCCTTCTTCTTCCCTCCTCCGCCATCGCAACTGGTTGTTGCAGCATCACCCCCATGATTGGCGTTGGTGATGAGAGCAACGTTCAGTCTGCTTCTGCCCTCCTCTCCCTTGCGCCGCTCCTCCTCAAACAACAGGCTCTTCTCCACATTATTAAGAGAGAGCTTGTTGCCGCGATGGTGTAGGGAGAAAATGAGAGACGAGTAACTGCTACGAAGGCTAGAGAGGATGGGTAGCAAGACCACACACTCCTTGACAGGGTCCTCAATTGTAGCAAGCTGGTCAGTGAGAGACTTCACCATGTTGATGTAGTCAATGAAAGATCCATACTCATCCATTTTCATAGTGTGAAAGGGACCACACGACTGTATGATCATGACGGTTGACTTGGAAGCATAAATAGACACAAGATTTTTCCAAACATCTTTTGGCGTGAGGATGCCATGGACAAGGAGTTTCTCCCGTTTGGCGAGGTGGAGGTAGATGGTTGCAAGGGCGCTGTCACGCTTTTCGTAGTAGGTATAGGCCGCACCACGAGAGAGGGGGCTTTCCGTTGGTTCCTTCTCCTTCTCATCCACTTGGCTCCACAGACCCTTCTCCATCAGCACCATCTTCATGTTGATGGTCCAGTTGAAGAAATTCTTGCCTTCAAACTTGGCGATGTTGACGCCGGCCATCACGGAAGCAGATGTCGCCATAGTAGTGCAACGTTCAGCCCACAAATGACTCTGTTACACAATAGGGTACAAGGAATGCCTCTAGGATGAGAAAAAGCTTTGTTCTAGCTTTGATACCAATGATGGAAACTAGAACAACCCTCAGGGAGGTGATCAGGCTCACCAAGAGCTGCATAGGCAGAACCTTCTGTTTGTGAGAGGGAGTTGGAGTTGCACAGACAGAAATCACGGAAGCAAATGTAGGTTTGCAAAGAATGCGAATGTCTAAATCGATTCTTGAGTGAGAAATAAAATTAGCACAGCTGTTGAACAAGCCTAAGTACGCCTCATTTGGCACATGGAGCTGGAAGAACCACTCTGTCAAAGTTCACCTCCTAGCACACTTCTAGCCTAGCGGGATGAGCGTCAGTCACACTCTCACACAAGAGAATTACCATCCCTGCCATGTGCACAACAAACAATCTTGGTGGGGACCTTCCTGAAGGTCCTCATGCTACATTTTGACTCTGATGGCCGCTCCAAAGCTCCCTGGCCTATAACTATGGCCATCATTGGTGCTGGTAGTGCAGGTGCCATCACTTGAACCGGACCCATTGCCACCAAACCTTGAATATCCATATCTTCCTCAAACGGACTTCGAATCGAGTTCTGTAAAGTGCTACAAAACCAGCAAAACACTTTGTATTCACTCTTATGACCTGATAATTTTTATCGAGCAACCCACTTTGGTCACTTACTTTGGCACCCCATATCCAACAATTCTGGTTGTTTGGCTTCCTATTGTTGGCTATGACAGCAGGGGGAAAATCTTTGATCAAGAAAATTCCCTACTTTTGGCTGTGATTAGCTTTTTGACTTTTCCATTCAAGAAAGTTAAGGTGACATTGATTTTGATTTTGATTCTAAAGCGTCATCAATTTTACTAGATTGGGGTTGTTTTAATTTTTTAGGGGGTATTGCGATAGAATCACTAAGAAAATGTACCCAGGTCCAAGGTTTTAATGCTTTTTTTCCTTTCAAAATAGGCAAAAGTTTCGTTTTTTTGACAGCTGTGAAATGCCTGAATTGGGCGACTAGCTTATTTGATCGCGTTGCTTGGAGGGTAGCATATTTCTTGTGAGAAGAAAGATGGGCAAGTTGAATCATGTTTCTCCGTTTAATGCAAAGGTTCCCCAAACAATGAAGAGCCCTTCAAATCAGTCTTTGATTACATTTTACATGAACATCCTAACCCCAGGTATTCATGTGTGACGTTACAAAGACATTGTGAAAGCTGCTCTCTAACAGAATGAGGGTTGTAATCAGTTGAATGCCGCGGAAAAGCGTTGCTTGCAGGAATGACTTTTCGAATGGGTTTTGGCCTAATCGCAAACGTCTTCAAGGGCTCGCCAAGCTCCTCGTCACGACGTGTCCTGCCATCAAAGGGTAGAATAATAATCAGAACCAGGGATGGCAGCGGTACTACCGGTATCGCAGTATACTGTGGTTTTGTGTCGCGGTATCGTGGTACTGCGGTACCGGTTTTGTTCTTATGGTACTTGGTGCGGTATCGGTACCCACCTCACGGGGTACCCCTCTTCTGTACCGTGGTACCGTACCGCGGTGCTTCAAAACCCAAAGCAATAGTCGTGAATTCTTACTTGAAGTCACCATTTTTCAGCTTGCTCTACACATTTGTAGCGGATTTTTACTCGATTTGCGCCAAGATTTCAGTTTTAGTAAGTTTCCCCACTCGTTTGTTTTTACAATCGACGGTACAAGATGTGCTACGGTAGGACTGGAATACCGCTGTAGTTTAGTAGTATTGTTTGTAGCCTGGTACCGGTATTGGTATTGACTAGCAAAAAATCTTGTGTACCACGGTACGAGTATTGTGGTACTCGAGTACCTCGGTACTCTGATACCGCACCACTTAATACTGCGGTTTACCATCCCTGATAAGAATCAAAGTTTCGGTTCAGCCCCTGTGCTGGAGCAGCTACGAGGCATGGATCAAGTTCATCTGGTGTATGCTACTGATTACGAAAACAATTGTGAAACGTCTTGGATTCTAGGTATAGAATCGACCTCCCCAAAAGAAACAACAACCTAGAAAATGAATTCGTCGGCGTATGCCCGACGCAGGATAGTGCAGGTTTCGAACAATGGCAGAAGGAGCAAATCTTCAGTTGAAGCACACAATCTGCTCGATCGGCACCAAGAACGGCCTCAAGCAATCATAAAGTTGTGTAGAGTGAGGTTTCTCGGGGACTTCACGTCAGGACGCACACTGTCGATTGCTTCGATCCACTGTTACAAACGATGAACTGGCGATGAACTGGCGGCGTCCAGTGCATTGCCATGAGTAGAAACTTTTTGGCCATGGCTAGATTGCTGTGAGTGGGGACAGCAACTCGACCCACCCACATTGCTGACGTCATTCTGGCCACGGCTGGCAAAGGGTGAGTGGGAATGCGAGTTCATCCCACCCCCAAGTTCACCCACCCACCGGTCGTCGTGGATGGTTGAGGGCGAACATGAAAAAATGGGTGGCGGACAGGTTTGTCGCATAGGTGAAACCGCAACGAAAACCCACAATACGAGACTTGGTTTCATGAAGACCACGTCGGATACAAAATCCATCGACCTGCCTCCACTGTAAGTGAATAGACTACTCCTAGCCATACTTTCAGGGTACATTACAAAGAACATGAAACGTGACGTATGAGTTCATGAAAGAGGATTTCCTATGAGAAATTGGTTTTTAGTGTTTTCTGAAGGATAAAAATACATATTCACGAACCAAAAAATGATTAATCCATCACTCATCTCCTTTTAGAAACCAGAGCATTCACAAAAATAGTTGCACATCAAACTACATGAATGAAGCGAAACAAATTGGCTGAAAACATACATGATTTCACGAATTTTTAAAAGACGTTCATGAATACCAAAAACAGATGATACATTTTAAAATGAAAAATCTATCCATGCATAATTTTCAAAACTATATTTCTATTGGAAAGTTTTTCTATATACATTTATACATCCATTTCATATCCATACATCTATATCTATGTATACATCTATCTATATCTATATCTATATATTTATCTATTTCTATATCTATATCCATATCCATATCAATATCTATATCTATATCTATATCAATATCTATATCTATATCAATATCAATATCAATATCAATATCTATATCTATATCTATATCTATATCTATATCTACATCTATATCTACATCTACATATACATCTATATCTATATCTATATCTATATCTATATCTTTATCTATATCTATATCTATATCTATATCTA
>SZWC01003920.1:114396-142691 GCA_023375785.1 Penium margaritaceum | reverse complement strand
ATATCTATATCTATATCTATATCTATATCTATATATATATCTATATCTATATCTATATCTATATCTATATCTATATCTATATCTATATCTATATCTATATCTATATCTATATCTATATCTATATCTATATCTATATCTAAATCTATATTTATATGTATGTCTATGTCTATGTCTATGTCTATATCTACATCTATATCTATATCTATATCTATATGTATGTCTATGTCTATGTCTATGTCTATATCTACATCTATATCTATATCTATATCTATATCTATATATATATCTATATCTATATGTATATCTATTTGTATATATATATATATCTATATCTATATCTATATCTATATCTATATCTTTATCTATATCTATATCCATATCTATATCTATATCTATATCTATATCTATATCTTTATCTATATCTATATCTATATCTATATCTATATCTATATCTATATCTATATCTATATCTATATCTAAATCTATATGTATATGTATGTCTATGTCTATGTCTATATCTACATCTATATCTATATCTATATCTATATCTATATCTATATCTATATCTATATCTATATCTATATGTATATCTATATCTATATCTATATCTATATCTATATCTATATCTAAATCTATATCTGTATCTATATATTTATCTATGTTTATATCTATATCCATATCTATATCTATATCTATATCTATATCTTTATCTATATCTATATCTACATCTATATTTATATCTATATATACATCCTTTATATATGTATACCCATATCTAAATCTATACCCATGCATATATCTATATCCATATGTATATGTAGAAACGTATTGCAATATCTGGATCTATATACATATGCACACATACTCTTAAAACTATATGTATACCTATATCTTTATGGTGATTGTTATGCAATTTTATGCCATTACTCATATCTATGCACGCATATCTTTATGACTGTATATATTCAAGCATACTGTAACGGGTTGAGTCTCTAGCTCCTGCTCTGAAGTCGTCGTCGGAGTTCGCCGAATGGCGTTCTCACTCTGCGTCAGGGGTTTACTCCCTTCGCAAGACTGAGGGGCAATCGTCATCAATGACCCAGAGTAGGGAGACTCAAATATTTCGAGTCTCCGGAGGCCCATTTCCGTATTTAACCAAACCCCTAGTTTTGGGACCCAAACCAGGGGTTTTTACCTCGAACTCGTGTGTTTGCACAAGTTATTTGTTTGGTTTATGTCGAAGTTTGTCGTAAACAAACTTCGATCCATATTTTGTCATTCTGGCACGAAATCGTCGCGTGAGAGGCACGCTGGCAATTTCGCGCCAGCGAATTTCACCTCACCCCCGCTCCCCCTATCCCTTGTCCTCTCTTGCTCGTTTGCAAGGAGGGCGAGGGGGGGCGAGGGCACGAGGCCACGAGGCATTGCCCTTGAGGCCCTTGTGGCCTCTCAGCCGCCGATCGGGCTGAGGCCACGATCGGCGGCTTGTGGCTGGCCGGCTGGTGGCCGGCCGGTCACTTGGCCGGCCGTCGGCCGTCCAGCCGGCCGGCAACGAGCTGGCCGGCGGTCAGCGAAGTTCTAGTTGCCGGCCAGCCCTCGTTGATGCGAGGGGTGGTGCGCAACCACCCCTCGCTTGAGCGAGGTGGGAAGGCCGAACCTGCCCTCCCGCTACATTCCTCTCCACATATTATGAACCGTCCCGGGTCATGAACAACAAGTAAGATTGCCAGTCAATGAGTCATCAACATTGTGAAAGAAATTAATAATTTCAATGGTACTTTGACCTAAGCTACAGCTTGTAGGTCAGCACGGCTAGCGGCCTCCCCCCTTTAGGCAGGAGCATCCGCGCGACAACCATGTTGGGCGTCCCCAACCTCCTATGGTTGCTTTCCATGAATGCTGCCCCGTGGGAAGGTTGTTTACTTTTCCCGCGTTCAGGTGGTACCTCTTGCCACGCGTTGATCTGTGCAAGCTGCAAGATCGCTCCAGTACTCGTTGACCACACCTGTGGGCAACCGAGATTTGGGCTCCCATGAATTATGTTCAGGTCCACAACCGGCCCAATGAACGAGGTACTCCCTGGCAACGCGCGAATGAAGAGTACGCTCTCGGTTTTGGAGTAGGGGAAGGACCTCGTATTGGCCGTCGGCAGCCAGGACTACTGACGGTGGCTGAACGGTTCCTTCTACCGTCTATGGAGCCAGCAGGCTCACATGAAACACGTCATGTATCTTCATACTTGGCGGAAGTAGCAATCGGTATGCCAATGGCCCAATGCGTGCCACAATGGGAAACGGCCCAATCCACTTCGGTAGAATTTTTCTTGCCCCTGGCAACTTCAACCAAAGGTTTTTAGTGCGGAGCAACACTTTGTCACCGATGTCAAACGACACCTCCCGGCGAACTTTGTCGGCATATGCCTTTTGTCGCTGCTAAGCTGCTTGAAGGTGACCCTTCGCCTCCTGCAACAAGGAGTCAATGCGCTCGGTAAAGGCTTGAGCAGAAGGGACCTGCCCTCCTGTACTCCCACTCTTCACCAATGAAGATGGTACCACTGGATGTCGACCACTGTTCAACACAAACGGTGTGAACTGTGTGGACTCGTTCACTGAGTTGTTCACTGCAAACTCTGCCGGTGCTAGGAATTCGTCCCAATCATGCATGGCAGGGTCCACGTACATGTGGAGCATCTGCTCCAGAGTGCGATTCATGCGCTCTTTTTGTCCGTTAGTTTGAGGGTGAAATGATTTCGACATTTGCGACTCACTGCCGAAGTACTCGTGCATCTTTTGCCAGAACTTACTAGCGAATTATTGATCTCGATCGGAGATAATGCGCAACGGCAAGCCGTGGTACTTTACGACACCCTCAAAGAAGAGACGAGCGGTCTCCTCTGTGTTCACGTGAGTGGTTGTAAGCATGAAGTGTGTCATCTTCGTCAAAAGATCTACAACCATTAGTATTGCATCATGGCCACGGGTCGTGTCCGGAAGACCAGTAATGAAGTCCATGCTGACGTACTCCCATGGAGTCCCAGGAATGGGAAGCTGCTGGAGGAGTCCCACAGGCTTCTTGTTACTTGCCTTATTCCGAAGACATGGGTCACATGTCATGCAATACGTACGGACATCGACACTCTACCCTGGCCACCAATAGTGGTCCGAGAGTGCCTGTCCGGTCTTTCGGGGTCCCACGTGACCTGTGACCGGCGGGTCGTGGAATTGGGAGATAACCTTTGGTCGAAGGTCTCCCGAGTTTGGCACAACAACTTGTTCTCCATGCTAGAAGATTCCTGCGACCTCCACCAAGCCATACTTATCCAGATGTCGAGAGTCTTGAAACCAAGGATCCACACAGTATCCCATCCAGATCCTGTTTACAAAACCGTTGTAATGGATAATCTCTCGTGGTGGTTGCCGAAGAGATACAGGGGGATCTGGTGGTTTTACGGTTGCTGTTGCAATGGCCACAAAACACCCACTGACCTCGGTGGTTGCATTAATTTCCATAGGAAGTTGGCTTAGCGGATCGGCCACATTGATGCGTCCTGGCCGATGTTCCCATGTGAAGGAGAATCAACTCAGGTATTCGCTCCAACGTGCCTGTCGTCTTGACAGGTTCAGTTGCGTTTGGAAAAACACCAATGGATTATGGTCGGTCACGACCGTCACACCCGCTTCAGCACCCTCTAGGTAGCAACGCCACATCTTGAAAGCGTGTAATACCGCAAGGAGCTCTAGATCCCCAGTCGTGTACCGCGTTTCTGCGGGGATGAGCTTTTGGCTCTCATACGCAACTGGGTGACCGTTCTGCATGAGGACGGCTCCAAGTCCTACTACCGATGCATCACATCAAACCTCACACGGTTGCAATGGATGCGGAAGAACTAGGATGGGCACTGTGGATAGAAGCTCTTTGACTTTGAGAAAAGCGTTCTCGCAATCAGATGTCCGTTCCCAATGCACGTCTTTTCGCGTGAGCCTGGTTAGCGGTGCTGGAAGGGGTCAAGTAACCTTGCATAAACGGTCGAAAGATGTTTACAAGGCCAAGGAAAGACCGAATCTACCCAAAATTTTTGGGGCGTAGCCAATCCACAAAGGCTTGGAATTTTCGTGGGTCAACACGGATGCCGTCTTTGCCGATGATGTGTCCGAGGTATTCGAGCTCATCTTGTGCAAACTTGCACTTGCTCACTTTTGCATAGAATTTCTGTTCCCGAAGGATAAAGAGAACTTCGCACAGATGTTCTATGTGCTCTTCCATGGATTTGGAGAAAACAAGGATGTCATCCAGGTAATCCAAGACAACCTGGCCGAGTTGCTTGGTAAACGTTTGGTTCATTTCATCTTGGAAGGTTGCCGGGGCATTTGTAAGCCCGAAGCATAACACTCAAAACTGATAGTGTCCCATGTGTGTTTGAAACGCGATTTTGGGCACATCCTCTTCCGTGATGCGGATTTGATGGTACCCTTAAGACAAATCCAAGAACGAAAACACTTTTGCGCCTTGGAGTTGGTCAAACAGGTCCTCAATCCGCGGTAAGGGGAACCAATTATTCACCGTCAGCTTGTTCACGCCCGGTAATCCACGCACATGCGTAAACCACCGTCCTTTTTGTTCACATAAAGGATCGGCGTACCGTACGGCGAGCTACTTGGCTAGGTCCATCCTTTTGCAAGGTACTCTTTGATTTGGCCTTTGGCCTCTCGCCTTTCTGCTGGACTATGGCGATACATGGGTCTGAACGGAGGAGTCGCCTCCGGTTGCAACAAAATCGTGTAGCCCATGTGTCTTTCTGGTGGAAGCTTAGCCGGTGGGTCTTGGAATACATCCAAGAACTCCACCAATAGAGATCTGATCTCTTGTGGCGTGTCTTCCGTCACATCGTCCTCCAGTTTCTGCAGCTGAGCCAAGAAGTATCGACAACCTCGTTGAATGCGTTTCTTGACTTGCATTGTACTTAAGCTGGCATGGACTTTGAGTCGGGTCGGTGATAATTCCGTACTCGGAATCAATGTAAAGCGGCGTTGTCCTTTTTGGAGGATCAAACACTTTGATTCAAAGCACATTAGAGCCTTGTTGTCACGGAGCCAGGGATCACCTAGCACCACGTCAAATGGGTTAAGAAGTTGAGTACCTTCAACGTGACACTCTGTGTGTACCCTTGAATACAATTTTTTGCTTTACAAGTACCGATCGCGGGTACCGTACGGTTGTCACCAACAACAACCGCGCCATTCGATGGCTCGTACTTCAGGCCAACCTGTCGGGTAAAGCCAAGGCTAACAAAAGAGTCGTCCCCTCCAGTGTCAGCAAGTACGTTCACGGGAGCACCAGCTAGGTGTCCTTTGAACTGCATCGTCATGTTGCCTCCACTCTTCCGAGTGAACAGACTCGACGACGGTAAGCCGAGTTTGTGATAAACACTGAATCTGTAGGACGGGCGTCGCAAATCCCATGATTCACCCACTCGAGTCAACATCTTGTGGGCACGTGTGAATTTGGCTAGCACCTTCCAGTCCTTCAATTTGCTTGGGTCGAAATCATCGACTAAAGGTACTGCGAACGTGATTGAACTCATTGCTTTGAGGGCGTTTGCTTCAATCAGTGTGTTACACAACTCTTGCACAGTGATTGGTGTCGCCACCACTAAGCAGGTTCCGTGATGCATCTCGTCTGGTGATGCAAAATTTAGTGGGCAATGTCAATCAGCAAGTGCACAATGAGGTTCAACGAGAGGGGAGAAAACAACAGAGAAATTTGAACTCATCAAAAACTCAAATTGTTTAACATCCTCATCTAAAAACATGAACTCACACTTGTGATCCAGTTTTACCCCTGAGTGGTCCCCACTGACGTCACTTAGGGGTGGGGAAAACCCGCCCCACGGCCCTGTCCGTTACCTTTTTTTTTTCTCCGGCTCAAGTTCGCCTCGGTGGTGGTGACCCCTGCCAGCGTCTTTCGACGGGTGCTTCAGCTAGGCTGTGCACCATACAAAAAAGTTGTCATACCCAGGTAGGTACCCAAGGGACAGTATCCCTAGGGTGATGTGGGACTCGGCTTACGCTTGACCCACTAATCCACCATCAAAGGTAGTTCCAACCAATGGTCGTAACCGTTCGTTGAGGGGGTTTCCGATCCACTCTCTGAGTGGTTCGTGGAATTGCCCATCCCCCTGTAGTGTTGGTCTGTGTGTATGCCAGATGCGCCGTACCAGAGGGGCCAAAAGAATGTGTGGTGGAGAGACTTTAGTGTCTGTGTTGCATATTCTTGGAGGTTGCCGTAGGTTTTGGAGGATTTTGTTTAAATTTTTCTTGCTAGCCGCTGTGTTTAGGTGGTCTAGGTGGAGTATGTATTGGTTGATGTAATCTTCAAGGGCTTTGAGTATTTTTGGGATGAGCATGAGGGTTGGGTCGCGAGGGTTACGCACTTCTTTCGTGGATATATTGCACGGAAGTTTCCAAATCTCATGAAATGTTGTAGCTTGGAAGAGTTGTGCCCATATTTGGCGATGCCCTATGGGTGGAAAGGACAGTGGTGATTGCATGAATTTTTCGGTGATGTACGAGACGCTGTTTTGTAAGGCTTTTAGGGTCCTTTGAAGGTTAGGACAATCTTGAAAGGCATGTTCCACCGACTCTGTGTGGCGATTGCAGAAAGGGAAGATATTTTCAAAGGGTGGGGGTAGGAAGCGAAGGCGTTCACGGACTTCAATGCTACGGATGGTGATCTGGAGGAGGACGTCTTTTGGTTTGGGGGTTAGTACGCGTGATTGGAGTAGGTTTTGTAAGTATTTGTGTTGGGCAATCGGGGGATTACTCCATTTTGTCCAGAAGGTAATAGGTTTGAGGCTTTGAATTAAGATGTTATTCTAGAGCTTAGAGAGAGACGGTGGTTTGGTGGAGACTCGCCATGACAGGTTGATGGCGTTGTTGCAGAAGCCGAGAAATTTATTGGATTCTGTGTGTACTTGGACCCAATCATTGAGGTGGAATATTTGTATAAGCCCACGAGGGGCGGGTATGAGGGAGTAGTCGTCTTTGACTATGATTGGTATGACAGTGTGTGGGTATGTGGGGTCTGTGACTTGGTAGATGAGTGAAGGTTTGTGCGAGGTTTCTTCTACAGGGCACCAAAATGAGTGTGAGGTTTGGGCGGGTTGTTGTTCGTCGAGAAGGACCGCTACCCATGTTGGCGGGATACAATCCATCACTTTGCTTATTATGATTCTGTCTTTTTCAAGGTTTTCCAAAAGTTTGGTGGGGGCTTTTGTTTGTCTATGTTGATGTGTAATGTGTGGGAAGAGGTGTTTGAGTTGTATATGTCTCTCTAGTAGGAATCTTTCTGATTTAGCTTGTCCAAAGGGTTTGCCGTGAGGTTTGAGAATGTATCCGTTGAAGGCTACATACTCTTGTAGAATTTCTGCAATGAAGAGGGTAGGCGGTACTATTGTCGGCTTAGAGAGGAGGAAGTTACGGAGTATGGTGTGCCATCTAGAGGGGTGTGTTTGTTTCACTTTCAAAATGTCGGGATGGGAGAGGAAGAAGTGGCCTTGTTTTGGAAATATTTCTGAGGCACATGCGACATCTTTCCATGCGGCTTGGGTTGGGGAGAGAAGTTTGTAAGCAAGTCGTGCACTTTGTGCTTGGAGTAATGTCGGGGGCCATAGCATACCTAGGCCACCTTTTGCTGTTGGAGTGATGGCTAGGTTTTTGTTGATGTATCGGAGTTTACTCCCTGATGATGGGGCAGCCAGGAGGGTTAGAAGGGTGTTGGTGATGCTGAGCAGAGTAGTGGGAGATGGTGGTTGAAGTTCAGAGTGGTAAAGAAATTTTGGAATGAGATAGGAGTTGATGGCTACGACTTTTGTGGTGATGGTACTGTGTGTGTTTCGCCAAGTTAGGGCACCTGCTTGTACTTTGTGCATAAGGCTTGACCACATTGAGGGGGAGGAGGTGTGGTGATCAATGTTGATTTCGAGCACGCGTTGGGGGTCTGAGGTATGGTGATAGCTGCTGTTAGGTATTGGGGAACTTTGGTGGCAGGCTGGAAATAGGAGGGTTTTGGATGCATTTGCCTTTAATCCGGTGAGTTTGTGGCTATACTCCAGGATTTTTGTGGCTATTTCCAGGGAACTTGAGCGTGTAAGAAAAATGGTTGTGTCATCTGCGTAGGCACCAAAACTGGGGCATTTGGTGGACGATGGGATGGGATTAGGTATGGAGTTGCGGATGATCTGGTTCAGCGGCTCCATTGCAATGATGAAGAGTAGGGGTGCTATAGGGCATCCTTGTCGTACACCAGACAATGTGCGTATCAGGTTTGTGAGGTGTCCATTGATGAGGAACCTTGTACGTGTGTGGTGCAGCGTGGCTTTCATCCAGCTAGTGAACTTTGGCGGGAAGTTCATGTGTTCCATTGTACGGTAGAGATGAGGGCGTAGGAGGGTATCGTATGCTTTTTCGAAGTCGGCCAAGAGGAAGGTGAGATTTGTTTTGGTGTGGTCAACAGGTGGCCCATTGCCGCGACCGCGACCCTGTCCACGGCCTTGTCCGTGGCCTCGTGCTGCACCATCCCCACGAGGTGCTGCTGCTATAGTTAGCGCCACGGCATCTTGTCCACCACCAGTAGCCTCAGGACACTGAGTCCTAAAGTGGCCCGCTACATGCAGTTGTGGCAGAGCCCTTCGCGATAGGGGGCGTTGCGACGCTCACGCGCCGCCTGTAGCTCGTCATTCTCGCGGCTGCGCTTGTTGTTGGGACCCTTGTGTCCACCAACCTTCTTGGCTGGAGGGTTTGTAAGCTGCTTGCCCTTGGCCCCGCCTCGCTGTCCGGCTGACCCACCAGCCCCAACAGCGTCCACGCGCATGTCGCGCCCCTGATGTGCACGCGCGTTTGGCCGTGCATCAGAGTAGTGTTTCGGGTTTGCCGAATACACTTCGCTCATGTAGTCGCGCAACGCCCTCCAACTTGTCCAAGCTTGGCCAGTGGCTGTCGTGGTGGTCTTGTCCTTCAGCTTCTCACTGGTGAGACCATCACGTAAGTACTCCAGCAACATGCACTCTGGGTACTTGAACGTCTGAGTTCCGTTGCCCTCGGTGAAGCTTTCGGCTTCCTCCACGAGTGCGGTGAACTCGCTCAAGTAAGATTCGAGCGAGCTACCCAGCTACCTCAAGTCCTTAATCTTGTAGAAGGCGCGCTGCGCCTCCTCACGTTGGGTGCACTTCTTACGCATGATCGTGCACAAACTCTCCCACGGCATGGGCTGCAACTCGAGGTATGGCTGCTATGCAGCCCACTCCTTGACCACGTACTTGAAGAATTTGTCTTCAAGCCGCGTCGTGGCAAGGTCGCCCCACTGGCTGAGTGGAGCCTTGTGGACACATAGAACGTGCTCCATGCGATTCAGCCAGTCGGTCAACTTCACGCCCTTTAGGAAGATCTCCACACTATGGAGGAAGGACGTGTTCATGACCAACCCCGAAGTCGTCGAGGTAGGCAAGTCGTCGCTGCCACCGGCAGTGGCATCCGCAGCTGCGGCACGCGGTGCTTGTTGTTGCATCCGCACCTGGGTCACGCTCTGCAACGCCTTGTTGAGGTCATTCCATCGGCGGCTTGCCTCATGGGCGGCCAGGCGCTGGAGCTGGCGATCACGGTCAAGGTCCGTGATGCTCTGCCCGACGTGGGCCAGCAGGTTGGCGAACACGAACTTGAGCTCTGATGTCGTCAGAGCATCGGCGATAGCCTCTAGGGCCTCGCGTTCTCCGTGCACCCTTACCCACTGCGAGAGGGTACGGTTCGCGTACACGCCTCCAAGGAGTCCCACCTTGAGGAGGAGACTGTCGTCAGCGATGACGCTCGAGTGGGCGCTGCCTTGCCCCATAGCGGCCGCATCGTAGGAAGGAGGGTCCGCCCCCATTCCTCCGAGTGGTGCCGAATCTTCACCACCGGTGGTGATCTTGAGTCGGCCTTCGGCCTTGGCAGCGAACTCTGCGAGCCTACAACAGTCATCGCGAATTGCCTTCGCGGCGACGTCGTCTGGCTCGTTCTCGCGGGAACTCCCCGTGTGGCTGCTTTCAACGCCCTTGTTGCTCTCGGCAGTCTCGCTGCCATCGGCAGCTTCAGGCGATGCGGCGGGTGTCTTGCCCTTATCAAGCAATCGACTCGAGTTTGTCGCACGACGATGGCGATGGTCGCGATCCTCTTCGCCTTCGCCATCATCGACTTCGTGCTCTTCGTCGGGGTCCTCCTCCGGAAGATCCTCCTCCATCACGTCGTCCAACGCATGGGGGTCACCCATGTGCGCGTCGACGTGCTTCTCTAGCACCTTTGCGGCCTCCGCATGCTTCTCGGTGTTGCCGAGGTTGGCGTCGGTTGCCTTAGGCGGCACGGTTGCCTTAGGCGGTGCGGTTGTCTTAGGCGGCACGGTTGCCTTAGGCGGTACGTTTGCCTTTGGGTTGGCAACCGTGCTCGCGGCGGCGGCTCCCAAAACTTGGAGTCCGCCAAGGACGTGTGGTGAGCACGTCACCACCTTGCCCTTGTTGGCCTTAGACGGTCCGGCACTTGCCATCTCGTCGCTTGTACAACTAGCNGCACGCTTCTCGGTGTCGCCGAGGTTGGCGTCGGTTGCCTTAGGCGGCACGGTTGCCTTAGGCGGTGCGGTTGTCTTAGGCGGCACGGTTGCCTTAGGCGGTACGTTTGCCTTTGGGTTGGCAACCGTGCTCGCGGCGGCGGCTCCCAAAACTTGGAGTCCGCCAAGGACGTGTGGTGAGCACGTCACCACCTTGCCCTTGTTGGCCTTAGACGGTCCGGCACTTGCCATCTCGTCGCTTGTACAACTAGCACGTGAAGATTGTTGTGAGGATCACCCCACAACGTTAAGGAGGAATCGCCTCCCACAAACTCCTTGCTCTCACGATCGGTGATGCAATTGTAAATTCAATCTCTACTTTCCTAGGCCGCCACGTCGGCACAAGGTCGTGGATTTTGGAACTAGAATTCCTAAGCCATGACTAACGGTGATTGGCAAGCACTAGTACCTAGGAAAACAGAAAGTTACCATTCAAGGAATTGACAAGAATTGTGAGTACCGCTCACAAAGCTAGGACAAACAATAGGAGAGGAATTACACAATTCCTAGCAATTCCTCCAATCCTTCTTCTAGCTTCTTGTCTTCTTTCTGTCTTCTTGTCTTCCATGGCCTCCTCTTGATTCTTCTTTGCGCGTCTTGCGCCCTTTGGCGGCGTCCTCCTTGAGCCAGCGGCGTTGAGGGGGCCGCCAAAAGTCCCCAAGTTGTCACCCTCCTTCTTTTTAGGGTTCTCTCAGGTCGTGAGAGTCCCTATGCTTGGGGAGGGACGCTGTCCCAATTTTTGGATGAAGGAGGTTTGAGGGAGCCTTGATAATGAGGAGTTTGTGGTTTTTTGAGGTGGGAACTCCCCAACCCGCCCCACCAAAATCCTCCTAGCCTCGTGGAAGTTTGGAGAGGATGGAAAGAAGTGGCTCCAACAAGTAGGATTTTTTTCTAGCTCTGCAACGCACTTTACGGCGCTTCAATCCGTGAAGTATTGATGCTGTAGTCCCTTCTGGCGTTTCTGCTGTTGCTTGCAGCTGCCGGCGGCATTTCATCTATGTCGTAGCCGCCGTTTCCGTCGAACCCTTCGTCGCGAGGGTCATCTAGCTCTGAGAACCATTGTAACGGGCTGAGTCTCCAGCTCCTGCTCTGAAGTCGTCGTCAGAGTTCGCGGAATGGCGTTCTCAGTCCGCGTCAAGGGTTTACTCCCTTCGCAAGACTGAGGGGCAATCGTCATCAACGACCCAGAGCAGGGAGACTCGAGTATGTCGAGTCTCCGGAGGCCCATTTCCGTCTTTAACCAAACCCCTGGTTTTGGGACCCAAACCGGGGGTTTTTACCTCAAACTCGTGTGTTCGCACGAGTTGTTTTGTTCGTTTTATGTCGAAGTTTGTCGTAAACGAATTTCGATTCATATTTGGTCATTCTGGCGTAAAATCGTCGCGTGCGAGGCACGCTGGCGATTTCGCGCCAGCGAATTTTACCTCACCCTTGCTCCCCCTATCCCTTGTCCTCTCTTGCTCGTTTGCAAGGAGGGCGAGGGGGGGCGAGGGCACGAGGCCATGAGGCCTCGCCCTGGAGGCCCTCGTGGCCTCTCAGCCGCCGATCGGGCTGAGGCCGCGATCGGCGGCTGGTGGCTGGCCCGCCGGTGGCCGGCCGGTCACTTGGCCGGCCGCCGGCCGTCCAGCAGGCCTGCAGCGAGTTGGCCGGCGGCCAGCGAAGTGCTGGCCGCCGGCCAGCCCTCGCTGACGCGATGGGTGGTGCGCAACCACCCCTCCCTTCAGCAAGGTGGGAGGGCCGAACCGGCCCTCCCGCTACACATACGTTGTTTATGCAGATACATAACATGGGTTGTTGTTTATTGAAATAAGTGTTTTGGTTCCTTTTTCTCGATGATACGTTTAGACCGATCGAAGATGAGTGCATTTTGTTTTCATCTTCCGTGTAGTTTGATGTTTTGTGAGCATATCCCTCGGATGTCAATTCAATGTAATCCCACACCTTAGTTGTCTAATGAACTTCCCCACAAAAGTTTGAGTCATCTGCAAAGTAAGGTTACGGCTATCATTACTGGATGAACTATGGGGATGTTGGCAAACCAATTTTTTGAATGTGAATGAATTGGCTGGAACTCGTGGGAAATGAGAGCTTATTCGACGCAGCAGTTAGGAAAAGGATGATGACTAGGTTTTGGGCTACAAAAGCACAAAGTTAATGTCTTGTTCTAGGCTTGGAAGTGTGAGACCAAGATCTGCGACGAGCGTGATGGTTGGGTTTGGTGCGCAAACGACGTCAAGGCAGGCCTTCTAATAAAGTGGACAATGAATACTTCTTCAAATATCGTTGCCTCCCGGTTGAAGTGGACAGCCTCCGAGTCCCGTCAAGTCCCTCTCAGTGTAGCTACAGTTGCGAATCGATGTCTATTTGTGCAAAATGTTGCGAAACACATTTTCGTGTCGTCTTGCGAAACGGACAACGATGAGCGAGTGTGATGAAAAAGTGGGTGAGTGGGCTCCGTTTCACCCATTTTTTGGCGACAAAACTACCGCGAAGCACGAATGATGATGTCAGCAAGATAGCCGGCGGGACTCCCATTCCCACCCATCCCTTGCCAGCCGTGGCCTTTCTTTGTCCAGGGAGGTTTCATCCTCACAAAGTCGGTCAAAAACGCCATGCCCACCAACTTGCAGCTTACCAAGGCCCGTCACGGTCCACTGAAGTCGTCAGAGCAATGACCTCAATTTTTTGCGCAAAACAGTGTTGACATGTTTTTGTCCAACGGTTCCGAATTACTTGCTGCACATGTCAAAAGATGTACTCAATCCATGAGGTATGGTCGTAAACATTTTGCGCCACAGAAAATAACGTCCCTCGCTAAGTTGATGTTCCTCACCCACTTTCGCGACGTGCACCCACACCCATCCACGACACTTGTGAATTCCAGCGAAATCGGAGGTTGCCGATAACCTTCGTGTAGGCTTGCCCTGAGATTCGATATGGTCCTTCGATTTTTGAACTCAACTCCCTATTTTTATTATCACACCCAATAATTTGTGGTTTGAATGCAATTTAGGAATTCAAACCCTGGCTTCAACGTCGTCCATGAATGCCAATAGGGACAGATTCAGGGTCCATCTGCGAGCGTCGCCGAAGGGCGAGTGCGTCAACCGTGGGCGATAGTTGATGGCGATTGAAATGCAGCAATCGCCAACGTAGCCAACAACCGCGGATTGATTGTTCAGCGTCGTTTTGCGTTTTTGGAGCGTCCGTTTGTACTCCGTTGGGAGTTGGGATGTTGCATCATGGTTTCATGTCGAACATGGGCATACCGTATCTCAATCCAAAACGACATGGCGGCGGCTTAGCTAGTGATCCGACGGACTAGATTCTGGTGCTGTACATGGTTGGTGCTTGTAAAACTGTATGCGATGCTACGATTTGGGCATGCTAACTGTGTCTCAACTGTTGCCACCGATGAATCCACGAAAATAGAGAAGAAGAACGAAGAATCAGTGCGAATTTCGACGAACCACTTCACCAAGTTAGCAAGCCAGCTGCACCACGAAAAATGGCACCTTGGATTCCAGCGTTTACCAGCCTCACCCAAGGATGTGGGTGGGTGGAATCGCAGTTCCCACACAACAAACCAGCCACGGCCTTTGATGCCGTACGAACTCGCTTGCATGCGTGTGGACGCTCCGTATACGCATCACTTTCTGCACTCGCGTACTTCTTGTGCGCCGATTATGTCTTCGCTGGCAAATGCGTGTTGCAAGACAGTCTTGCAGTTCATAGAGTCGGCCTGTAACCGCTTACGCTTGTATCCATGAACGCGCGTTGCCAACTGGTCATGCGACACCTCGTGCCGCAGAGTCGCAGATCGTTCGGTCCGAGAGGAGAAATCTGCTTCTACATCTGAAGTAGACTCGAGTGTTCGGAAAGGAAACCGGTGGTACGGGCGAATGCTTTGAAGTCACTGCCGCCATTCTTCGCGTCCCCCGAGAAGTCTGCTTAATAAATGCGAGTGAGCAGGCCCTGGTATGGTTCACTGGAATCATGAGGGCAGGCCCTTTCTCGACTGCTTCCTGCTGTCATCGAATATCGATGAAATGTAACGAGAAGAAGATAGCAGGCATCCATGAACAGTACGTCCATCAATGTTAGTGCTTGTCGGCTTCTCCCCTTGACGCTGCTTTTCAGTAAGGGTGCACATTTCGCGCCAAGGCAGCTTGGAACGCTGCATTGGCGTAGCCTAAGGGGTGGTTTGGATTCGACCACACGGCCCGTGTGGTCGCCACACAAGCGGTCAAGGAGCGTAATGGACGTTTGGATTGCAAGTCGGCCACACAGAACATATTTTGGGGCGAAACTACTTGTAGGCCTCGCTTCTGGCAACGTCTACTTGTGCAATGTTAACCAGACGACCAAACTAGGATTTTGGAACAAGTTCGCGAAATGAAATGGACTGCTTGACTGATGAAGGAGTGAATGTTTATCCGCATTCATGGAGAGTCAACCAAGCGATCCTCATGATGAGAAATGATTATTGGCGTCGTTGACCACACAAGCATTCCTGGTCAACCGTGCCACGTCATTTGTGTGGCGACCACACGGTCCGGGTGGTCGAATCCAAACCACCCCTAAGAAGCCGCTTCATTTCGTATGTTCAAGTTCCGGGCCATGAGATTATTCCGAAACAGACCAGTAAGGCCACAATTACATGTCGCTGCAGCTGAATCAGCGACGACAGCTTCGACCTCACCGTCCGAGCAGCTACGAGCATGTGCGGAGCCAGACCAGTCAGCGGGGAGATGGGGCTCATTCGCTGTTGCAGCGCAGGCCAGTCACTCGCGTTGGTCTCCCCCTCCCCAAGTGCATCGCTCAGCCTCGCTACAGGCACTCTTGACCACGCCCTTCGAAGGTATGTCCTTCGCAAATCTAGATCAGGAAACAACAAGGCAAAAATAAACAAGGGCAAGGTGTTTCAAGTGGATGGAAGGTGTGGACAGAGGGGTTGCAAAACGCAAGATCAAGTGTTGGTCTTCAGGGATTCCTTGAAACATCAACATTTATCTGACGCTCTGAATGCGAGCTTCCCGCTCTACCCTTCCAGGCTTGCGAGCACGGGACATCCTTGACCCAAGGCCTGATCGGGGCGGTCGTACACTTCTGATGAATGTGGCTCCGCGTTTTGTCATTTGATTCGCACGCAGATCGCCGGCGATCAACAACGAGCACGCTTTCGACCACCTGCAGCCTCTCATACAACAGTCCATAGGGCCACGAAACTCGGCAAGAAAGCGTAAGCTTGCAACCTCTCCGAGGCAGGACGAGGGGAAAAGATGGCACAAAGACAGTGCTGAGGAAGGGCGCCTCTGCATGAAGGTGGAGGTCCCTTGCGACGGCTACACGTGGCTCAAGTACGGGGAGAAACCCATCAACTGAAACAGCGACAGTGTAACGTGCGTAGGAGAAGCGAAATTCTTGCTTCTTGATCTAGCACATGAGTAGACCTAAAGAACTCAATTTTCTAGATGAAATCAAGGCAGTGAGTGGGAGCTTAATGTACTGATGAAAGCCGTGGAAGGCAGTGGGCTCGAGCGCTTTTTCAACGAAGCAGAGGCTACATCGACTGAAAGCGCTCGAGCTCTGAGTGCCATGGCTTGCATCAATCGCGATCCATCGTGTTCCCTCCTTCCCTCCTTCCCCCGTCAATAAGGCCAATNTGAAATTCTTGCTTCTTGATCTAGCACATGAGTAGACCTAAAGAACTCAAATTTCTAGATGAAATCAAGGCAGTGAGTGGGAGCTTAATGTACTGATGAAAGCCGTGGAAGGCAGTGGGCTCGAGCGCTTTTTCAACGAAGCAGAGGCTACATCGACTGAAAGCGCTCGAGCTCTGAGTGCCATGTCTTGCATCAGTCGCGATCCATCGTGTTCCCTCCTTCCCTCCTTCCCCCGTCAATAAGGCCAATATTCAAGACTTCATGCCACGAACGTGAATGCAGGTCTTACTACAAGTGCTCGTGGTCCAAGACTCCTGAGACGGCGTCTTCGCCATGCCATGCAAAGAAGTACGTTGACTGGCCAAGCACTAGCGCCTCTCCCAGCTACGCAGTTTGGTACATTGGAGCCCACAACCATGCTGCTCAGGAGCACAAGTGCAGTCCTCTGAAGATGGCAGACTCCAAACTTACAGCCACTGACGCTGGGCCACAGCAGCAGCAGCCTGGAATCCTTCAGCCGGCGCAGCAGCTGCAGCAGCCAATCCAAGACCTTCATCAGCAGTACCTGCAGCAACAGCTACTGNATGGCTTGCATCAATCGCGATCCATCGTGTTCCCTCCTTCCCTCCTTCCCCCGTCAATAAGGCCAATATTCAAGACTTCATGCCACGAACGTGAATGCAGGTCGTACTACAAGTGCTCGTGGTCCAAGACTCCTGAGACGGCGTCTTCGCCATGCCATGCAAAGAAGTACGTTGACTGGCCAAGCACTAACGCCTCTCTCAGCTACGCAGTTTGGTACATTGGAGCCCACAACCATGCTGCTCAGGAGCACAAGTGCATTCCTCTGAAGATGGCAGACTCCAAACTTACAGCCACTGACACTGGGTCACAACAGCAGCAGCCTGAAATCCTTCAGCCGGCGCAACAGCTGCAGCAGCCAATCCAACACCTTCATCAGCAGTACCTGCAACAAGAGCTACTGAAGCGTCAGGCTGAAAGGCAGCATAACAAACGCACCTTTCATGATCATAACCAGCAGCCGCTACATCTTACGGTTCCTACCCAGCAGCTTTTGCTTCAACAACACAAGGACCAGCAGCAAGAAGAGAAGCAGTGGAACCTTCAGAAAGAACAGCAGGAGCAACAGGAGCAAGAACAACAGCAAGAACAGCAACAAGGAGGGCAGCAGGGTAAGTGGCAACAGGAGCAACATCACGAGCAGCATGAGAAGCAGCAGCAGAGGCAGCAGCAGCAGCAGCCCCCCGAGCGGCAGCAGCTGCAGCAGATCTTCTCACATCAGTTGGGGTCGCACAAGGAGAATGAAGGGCAGCAACAGCCGCCCAACTTGCTTATGATACAGGACAAGAGCCAAGGCAAAGAGCTCGAGCAAGTTCCGCGGAGGGAGGAATGTGTAGCACAAGGCAAACTTGGACACAAACTAGAGTGCACACCACAAAATGGATCTTACGAGGTAGTGCTACGGTGCTACGAAGACCTTGAGCTGCACATGCCAAAGCAGCACCACCAGGAGCAGCAGCAGAGCAGGCAACTGCATTAGCCATTACAGATACAAGTGGATCCAGAATTCCACGGCAAGAAGCAGCTTGGTGGCCACCTGTGTGCCGAGGAAAAGCACTGTAGGGTGGGAGATGAGGCAGAACTTTCCCCATCCTCTTGTCCCTCCAATGGTGACAGGTTGTTGCCAGCGTTAGCGATAGGACGTAGTGACAGCACCAGCAGTGCATCCACGGGCGAAGATGTCAGCACAATGGATGCCCTCGCATTGCTGGATCTGATGCTAGAGCTGGGGGAGGGGTGTCCTGAACCATGGGAGAAGAAGTCACAGCCACCAGTCCAAGGAGGAGGGATTGGCGACGAGCTTGAAGCAAACCTGTTGCTGTGGAAACATAGCTTGGAGCACTACAGCATCGCAGCTGGACTTCAGGTTTCGAGTGGCCATGATGGAACACTGGATGCCATTGTGGAGTATGTCGTGCGAGGTTGGCAGAGATAGCTCTCTTGCATTCAAGTAGGCTGCTGATAGGTCTGCCAAGCTGTCACGGGCCTTCCATGGTTACCAGAGGTGTGATGTCAACAATTTTGCAAGGATGCTGGAATGTTTTCAGCGTCAGCGGGCGGTGAATAGTTCACACTGAAGCACATTATAGCAGACTGAATGCACTCAGGCGTCATTTTGTCAGTCTTCTTCCTCAACATGTTCCATTCCCTCCTTACCCTACTGGCACCTTCGAGTGAACCAATCCATGAATCACATTGTCTTCTAGTCTCAAATGCTCATGGGGACCTCTCAAAAAGAGCACGGGCACAAAGAATGTCCTACAGGTTGGTCATCACCCACTGGTGTTTCATGACCCTTCATCGGTGCTATCTGGTATGGGTAAACAACAGACTCACAAAACATGCTCTGTCTGAGTACAATCCACATGTCTCGTACTCTCAGTGTATGCCCCATGAGGGGCATGCACTGCCCCTTCTGGGCAGGTCCATTAGATCCATTGTGGTGTAAGTAAGGGTGGATGGACATTTGCAAATCTCTCAACACAACAAGTATTGGACAATCCTTTGTACCAATCAGAAAACAAGGTCAGCAACATTTCGGCAAAATTGGTTTGCCCATCACAAGCCATATGCGGTGGTAAAGAAAAAGAACATCTTGCATTCAGGCTGGAAACAGGGTCATCATGTGGAGAATGAACTTCATGCTTATTCCCTATCTTGAGTCTCTGGCCAACAACTTCAATAATAATGGAGAGGAACAATCACCGAAGTGAAACAGGAGGGTACAAGTTCATCTCTGGATTGGGCTGGCTGGGCCACCATACACGCATCTTCTTCTCCCTTGCCCTTGTTAGATGACGTGAAAGTTTATCTATAATGCTCCTTGCAAAGCCTTCCAATCACGGATTTGTGATGTTTAGTGCAGGGAGCAAGCACTCATGAGAGAGATGGGATTGTTTTTGTAACATGTTTGTACTTGTATCGACGGCATTACGGTGAAGCTCCGGCCGTTGTCCATGCCCGTGCAAGTCGTTGGTGATGTCGAGTGTTAAGTGGGCCCTTGGTGAAGTCACAGGCAAAGCCGTCATCTTGGACATCCGATGGCTGCCGTTAGCTTTCAAATTCACGTAGGTGGCTTGTTCTTACCACGAGAGATAGTCGTGCCACTTTGGAGTTCTTGTGTTAAGCTCTTTCTCTTCTAGAATTTTCTCGATGTCGAAACTGTTGGTTTGAAACAGTTTGTTTCGTCTATGCAACATAGGATAGTGATTCTGTGCTAGCATGCAGCCATCCTTAGTAAAGGAAATTTCATTTTGCATGTGCTGGTTCGGACGGCTCGGCATTATGACGACCAAGCGCTGAGTTACACGCAAAACGTGGTTTCACGACCGTTTGGCCATGTCGGTTCGCACCGACAGGAATGACGCATCACGCATCGCACTCTTGCCAATTGAACACATGTGTGTTTACGTTCTTATTTTTTCTCTCTCTCTCTCTCTCTCTCTCTCCCCCTCCCTCCCTCTCTCTCTCTCTCTCTCTCCCCCCCCTCTCTCTCATATACTCAGTAATTCAGAGCTACCTCTCTCAACACTTGTCTGTTGCACGTCCTCCTTGTCGCATCTGACACATGCTATCACCATGCTTACGGTAGAACGAGGGATCATCAGTTTGTGAATCTTTTCATGGTATCAGAGCAGGGAGAGCTTCTCCCTCATGATCTCGAGCGAGACTCAGCAGCAGCAGATAGATTTNCACTGGTGGTGGTTCCTTAGAAGGCAGCAAGACCACTCTCCACTACTGCCCCTGTCCACGCAGCTTCCTGGAAGCCGCACTGTCATAAAGCAACGGAAAACGCAATTTGTGTCACCACCCTACATTTGCAAACAGATGCCAGCTAGTCTTCAAGACCAAAATCAACGAGTTTGAGCTTGTTGGAAAGCTCTTCTCTCTACCTTTCCATAGCCACCACTCTCGCCTTTCTGTGTGTAAAGTAGCCTCCAGCAAGTAGATCCCCGCTCCACTGGCCTACACGTTTTTGGAATTTGCGCTGAACACTAAACAGGGCCGTTTGCGTCCGTTTCAAAAGCAAAAGCTACAATCATTGGCTTTTTGAAAAGCTCATCTCAAGCTTTCCAGTGAAACCTCACTCTTATGATTGCCACCAACTCCAACTTGACTGCTTCGACTCCAAGATTATCCCGTGCGCCAACTTCACCCAAGTCCTTTTACTGATTGGAGTTAGAACACAGTCCACGGGTGTGCCCAAGCCCCATGTATCCGTGGCGCTCAGCTGACCAGCATTTTCCCCTCTTTTGTCGCTGTTTGATGCTGAAATACTTGAGGCAAATCCATGTTAGGAGTACGAAATCGTAGTGGACTACTTTTCATGATAGTTTGCACCCTTCTTGCCTCTGCTTTCCCCCCCTTCCGCTGCCCCTCTCCCCGCACCGACTTGGTCGACTTGGGGGGTCCGGACTTAGCGCATCAAATTAGCGACCCCACAGTTAGATGGAAGCCATAGCATCACTCACCTCATCTCATGGCCTGTAGCCTCCAGCATTTCCATCCTCGCTCCACTGACCCCAACGTTTTCCAGAATTTGGGCTGGACACTAAGCAGTGTCGTTTTTGCACTTTCCATTGAGTTTTCTGCCCAAAAACGCCACCATTGTCTTCAGCATACCCAGACGCCTCTACCTCCCAGGTTTCACTGAATGTGGAAAACATTGCACTTTTCAGTGCTAAATATAAAGCTTTAGCACTTGGCCACAATTCTGGTTTGGATGTCACTTTTTGCCAGTGTGCCAAACTGGCGGGGAACAAAGTCTGGCTTCAAATGTATTTTTTCTGTCCACCAAAAATCCCCTCTCACTATGGGGGGAGAGACAGTCGACCATCAAAGACCGTGTTGACTTGGCAGGGTCGAGGTCGACTGTAGAGTCAAAGGGTGACTCTACATACCCAGGCCTGTCCGTAGAGTCGAAGGATCGATGACAATATTTTTTCAAAACTTCTTGAAACTTTAGGAGTGCGATCCCCTTCCTGACTACTCTTTAGAAATGATGTTAAAATCCGAATGCGGACGGTGAATACTCTCTCATTCTTGTGATTGATATGTGTGGGTGCTGGAACCGGGGTGCACCAACTCATCTCTCTTGGTGATTACGTCCCCCAATGCTGACCAGATAATAAAGGAAAGGATAATTTGGCCAGACAATCCTGTTGTTGGCTCTGCCCTCATGTGAGATGATGGGTCGCTGAAAGCTGAATAGGTTTTGATCCTATCTGCTTCCTGACCCATTGGAGGCTCAAACCTGATTAAGTTTTCGGAAGTTATGAGTTGACCTGAACGGCCGCACGGTAATCTTGTCGCCCGGACGATCCTAGCCGTTTACTTTTTCTCAGAAATTCGTAACTGCTTGGTTATGGTTTCTTGGCGGCGCTCGAACTGAGACTTTGACCGTGAAGTTCTGTATTAGTCTTCGTTTCCAATGGTCATCTGCGGGAGTTAACATGCGTTGAAGATAATTCATGCATTTATGTTTGCAGAAAAACATCGCACCTCTAATGCTTGCCGTTTGGACGGCGTACGAGGTGAGACATTTCCGTCGGGTAGGAGCTAAGCGTTGACACGCTTGACCGGCAGATCAATCCGATGGTCATTGCGAACCTTCACATTGTTGAGAGGTAGCTTTTCAGAGTAGGTGCTCGCCACACCCCAATGTCTACATAGTCACTCCATGTGGTGGTGACTGGTCAGGTCATCGCCTTTGACAAGTTTGCCCACAAGAAAAACTTGTGCAGCTGTGGCCGCAGACAAACAGACTGGGCATCCACTGATGCGCAGGTCTGCCTGCCTGTTAATTGACGTGCAAGCAGCCCTGCGTGTCAGTGGACACGAAGTCTTGCTTTCAGGGGAAAGGAAGACTGACAAGGGTTACGAGAGTTGACGCAGTTCAACTGACGTGCACTCTGGACTGCGCGTCAGTGGACATACGTCAACCCCGCTCCGCCGTCCACCTCCCCTGCCACGCCGTCCACTTCCTGTCATCCCGCCGTCCGCCTCCCCTCATTCCGTCCCCCCCCCCACCTTATCGTCACGCCGTCCAGCTGCCAACATTCCGCCATTAGCTCTGATGTTGCTTCTTGCCGCACGATGGCTGACAGCAACAACAGCAGCAACCGCAGCAAAAGTAGCAGCAGCAGGAGAGGCGGTGGCAGCAACAGCAAGGTTTGCAATGGGTATGATGAGTAAAAAAGAAACTGCCGGCAGCTTGCTTGCGCTTTCCGGCGGGTGCACTGCGGCGTGGACCTCACCGCAGTCAGTGGCGGTGAGGTTGACTCGTCCTCAAAAGTCGAGGTCACGACCTAGGGTCGAGGGTTGACCGTGCGGCCTCAACCTTTTTGCCAAAAGTCAAAGGTTGAGGGCAACACTGATCTAAGCTATGTGAAGCTCATCACCGACGAGCTGGAATTAGCACGTTTCTATCAACAGGCGGCAGGGGTAGCCCCAGCATCTTAGTTGGCACAGCTTCGCCACTTGAAGCTCCTTCCTCACGTTCGACAACATACGTCCCAACCGCCTTTCATGCAGGTGTCTCTGACGGGAGTGGCGAGTGTAATCGGGAGCACCACCAGGGAGACGGACATCACGCCACCACCTAGATTCAAGCATGCCGACCACAATGTGGCCCCTTGACCTGATGCCAAATTGGGGCAACACCATGATGTGAGCTGCCGAGGTGCATCTTTGACGTGTCTTGGGGGTGCCCCCCAACTGTGCCTCGCCTCACCAGGGGAGTGTGGTTGGGGAGAGCACTGCCGAGGTTCCCACTGCTTGCGCTGTGAAGGGGTTGCATGGGGATGCATGCACTAGGGGAGCAGAGTGTGGGGATGGGGGTTGATGGTGATTGGGGTCAGGATGTGTCATCATGGTTGGTGTCAGTGCCTCTTCGGGAGGGGCCCCATGTTGCACAGCGCCCTTCTTCATTCATTGGTTCCATCGCTCAATGCTGTATCTCCTCGTCTGATTGTGTCTTGAATGGTGCTTGGGTCGTTGACTCTGGGGCCACCCATCCCATTAAAAAATGTCGTGATGACTTCGTCATCCTTGGTCCCATTGGGTCAGTACATCATTTCCTTATGGGGTCTGGTGAGGTGCTTCGTGTTTGCTGAGGTTTGACAGTTTGTCTTCATGGCCCAGCTGGTCCCGTGCATTGTTTAGACTTAATGTACATCCCCAGCCTTGAGCTGAGTTTACTACCTGTCAATGCGTACGATTGCATGGGTCTGGATGTCATGCACTCTTCTGGTGTTTCTATCATTTGTGCGCTTGCTGCAACATTTTGTTCATGGCACTTTTAGCTGGAATCTATATCGCATTCCGTGACGATGTTCATCATTGACACCACACTCTGCACGCGTGTTTGTGACTGGCACGTCTCATGAGTGTCGTAACTTGTTGCATTATTGCTTGTGTCACGTTCACTCTGTAACAGTCAATGTACTTGTATGCACTCAGCCTACCCTTGGTCTTGACTTGGCCTTGTTTGAGAAGCCAAGTTTGACTCATTGCCTCGCATGCCTTTAGGGAAAAATGCAGCGAGCTACATATCCACTGTTTGACTCTACCACATCTTGACCGTTGGACTTGGTCCATGCGGATTTGATGGGTCGCTTGCTCGTTGAGTCACGGGAAAAACGGAGACTCTATGTCCTCGCTTTGACAGATAACTACTCTTGTTATTCCTGAGTATCTTGCTTCCTGCACAAGAGTGATGCAAGCGATGTATTCTGTTGTTGGGTGGTTGAGGCAGAGCTCTAAACCAGCCAATAGATCAAGCCTTTTCTCTTTGACCATGGTGTTGAGTTAATGGGTCCCACCGTGAAGTTTTTCAAAACCCTTCGCGTCACCCGGGACCTCCCTGTTGACGACAAGCACCAGTGGTGTTGCGTCCCAGTGCAAGGCATGGTGGTTCCGGGATCTGGACCGTCATCAGATTTTTGAGTCCCATGACGTGGTACTGATGGATTCGTACACTACTCGTGATTTGTCCCGCATTCAGACCATGTCATCACATGGTCCCTCATGTCCCACTCCCGACGGCGTGGGGGAGTTTTCACCTTTGATGGTTCGTGGTCCTGCCCAGACCAGGAACCATTGGTCCCTCGGTGCCACTTGGTCCTGTTGATCGACCAACAATATCACCTATGCTAAGCCCTTCAGTACTGCCCGCTTCATCCCTTGCCATGCATGTGGCTCATCCGCCTGGTGTAGAAATACACATTCCAGAGAAAGTGCCTGTCGCACATCCCTCTCCAACACATTCTCCCTCCTCTGAGTAGCCTTGCAGGGAGGTTTCTCCCACCTCTTTAAACACCTCTCCTACTCTCCCAGTGCCGTCCGCTGAGCTTAGCCCTTTATGAGCTTGTCCGTGTATCGGTGTCCAATTATCCGGCATCCATTGCACCTCTGCCTCCTATCGTGACCATGTCAGAGGAGTCCGCTTCTATTGACTCCTATTCGCAAGCACCCAATGGTCCTCTGCCTCCACATTGATCTACTTTCTAAAGCTTGACCGTGAGTCCACGACCACATCGTTGCTTGGCACCTTCTCGACAAGCAATGGTTGGTAGGGCAAGCTCCAGGGTCCTTGGCCTATCTGTTTGAGTATAATCAGGGGCATGAGTCTCTTCCCAGATGCCTATGGGCTATGCCTCACTACATCGCGAGTACCTTTGTTCTCATAAGCCAGCCGGTCTATCGGCTGTTCATGAGTCAACAGCCTCAGCTATGTTGTGCACACTCCGTACCTCCCCGATTGGTACACCAGCACTTGAGCCCAGCACTCTACGGCTTGCTCGTTCTTGGTCTGACACTGCTTGCTGTGAGTCAGACATGGTTGAGGAGCTAAACGCCATGCATGAGCACGGGTTCTTGAGCTTGTTGATCTCCCACCCAGTAGGAAGGCCATTCATGCAGGGCGGGTCATTTACGTGAAGAAGAAATGGGATGGCTCTCCTGATTGCTACAAGGCCTGCTTCATGGCAACAAGATACTCACAGGTGCAGGGGATCAACTATGATGTCACTTTTGCACAAGCCGGATGCTTTGAGACAGCATGTGTGCTGTTTTGCGTGGCTGCTCAACATGTCTGGGAAGTTCATCACATGGATGTGAAAAATGTTTTCCTCCATGGGCAGCTAGATGAAGAGATTCATATGGTCCACCTTCCTAGATGGCACGTCGAAGGTGAACTGGCTCCACAAAGCCCTGTATGGACAGAACTAGTCACCACACATATAGAACACAAAACTTTGTTGTACAGTTGAGCGTGGGGGCTAAAGGAGGAGTGACGTTAATCCTTCACTTGTCATCTGTGCTGCACCTACGTCTTTTGTTGTGGTGCTTGCATAGGTGGACGCCCTCCTGATTACATCGCCTGACGTGGCCAGTGCTCAGAAGGTATAGAGCCTGCTTCAATCCTTGTACAAGATCAAGGATTTAGGCCCAGTTAAGATCAGTTGCAGATCAGTTGCGATGGTGAGCGCAAGATCCTCCACATCCACGAGAAGAGATATGTGTATACCCGAAAGGAGTGTTTTTGAGATCTGTTGACCACAGTACCGAGTGCATCTACTCCCATGACCGCAGATGCTCAGAAGTGTTTGAAGCCACTTGAACTTGTAGCCTTGAGGGAGTCTATGTACCAGACCTTGTACTTGTACCTCATTGGGTCACTCATGCACCTAATCACTACCTCTCAACTCGACATCACATTCTCGATGAACCTTCGTACTCAGTCCTCATAGACTCCATGTGCAGTTCACTTGAAGGCAGCTGTTTATGTCTTGCGATGTGTGCGAAAAGAACATAGTCATGCCCTTGTGTTTAGCACACGTCCATCCATGAGGTATGGTTAATCATGTGCTTTTCATACACCGATTGATGTGTGTGTTAACAAGTGTTACGATATGAATCTTCTGTGTATTTCCTTTGTGTGAAAGAATCATATGTTCACTTAGATTTCAATGTACATTAGCTATCGGGTTTTTGATTGGATTAAAAACATTGATCTTCAACTTGTACAGTAAAGACAACTGTGTGAATATGAAATTATATTATAGATACATTAAGAGTTTCACAACTTGCAAACTGGTCTCAATAGTCCATAGTCAGATGTATCTGTCCCTTTCAAAGCTTTTCTCTTTAGTGCAGGGCAACTTATGGATTTCTTCAAGTCGAGATCCGTGCCCCCCCCCCTTCAGCGTGGGCCACGGACAATTTTATCCATGAGAGCATGAGTCGACTAGTGAAAGTATCACCCCCTCGCAACTGGTTTTGTATATGGGAAGTGTATTGGGATGTGTATCGAGATGCAAGGGCGAAATGTGCACATAAGCATAAGCAATATTCGAATCAATCCATTGACAGTCCCACCCCCCCTCCCTCCTGAACCTCACCATCTTTGACCTCTACTCTGCGGCTACCCTCGGAAACCTACGTCCACCCAGTTTCCCCTTGCCTTCTCCCCCCCACCTCATCACGCTTCTCCACCTGCCCACACAGGTTACTCTTTCATGACGCAACGGAGCTCACTTGACCATGCCTAGTAGGCACCGAGGCAATCCTCTTCGACCTCGAAGGGGTACCGTTCCTCTTTGCCTAGTGTGGGCCCATAAACCTTTGTCAATGCGCCGGATAGCAACGGTCTAGAAAAAGGGTCCCGACATGGGAGGCCGCCAACCGCTCTTGGTATTGCAACCAAGATGACATATCACCCTCGAACGAGGGATCCACACTTTAGGTTTGTTTGGCTTCCAACCTCACGAAGTCCGCATGTTGGTCTTTAGTGTCTACCTTTGGTTGGACACTCTGTGAGGAGTCTCAAAGGCAAGAACTGTAAATGGATGCATACGAGGCATAGGCTCTTATACTTGCAGAGCTTTGCTAAAGCTTCTGCTTGTAGTGGCTCCACTGGAGCCAACCTCAACCTACATTCCTACTTGGCGCGTCCTTAGACTGCGAAGTGTCATCCTCAAGGCAGACTATAGTAAGCTTCCTAGAAGCTTCCTGTCCCAGTTTTGGCCACAAAGAACATTGCGGCCGCCGCGGGGTTTGAACCCGCCACCTTTCGTTGGAGACTCCGGCGCCTATTCAACTAGGCAAAAAAGGTATGGTTCCTATGATGAGCCACAGGGGACATACCCATTATGGGCAGTGCATTCCAGGCCCATTTCTGAACAGACCAAGGGGACATACTCCATAGAGCAGTGCATGCCTTGTGTGTATGTGTAGCTAGCCAGCTAGGCAGTGGAGAAGGTGCATACCATTTCAACAAATCTCTCCCTTGCACCTCTGTCCATCAGTGTCTTACTAGGCTCCATTAATGCCTTGGGGCTCACCCTTCCTCTGCCGCACTCCTCATGCGGAATCCACGAATGCCTACATAGTGCAAGTCGCTCTCCAGCGACTTGGTCATGCAGTTAGCAAGCATGGTCTTTCTTCTGCAGTGCTGCAAGTCCACCACGTTCTTCATGACCAGGTCACGTCAGTAGTGGTAACGTATGTCGATGTGCTTCGTTTGTCGAGAGATGATGTCGTCTTCAACCATCGAGATGGTGCTCATGTTGTCCACGTGTACTACCGTGGCATCCTTCTGTGGCACTGTCATTTCGCCAAGCAGGCTGCACAGCCATTGAGTCTCCTCGCACACCTCAGATAGAGCAACGTACTCTACCTGAGCCGTGGACATGGAAACACAATCCTGCTTCCTGCTGGCCCATGAGATGGCAGCGCCATTCAAGATGCACACGTATCCAGAGGTGGATTTCCTGTCGTCGAGATTTCCTCCCCAGTCAGCATCGGTGTAGCACTTCAGGCGAAGGGGATCCATTCCTTCTTGGCCTTCAAGGACGAGGCCGATGTGACGTGTCTTCTGCAGGTAGCGCAAGATGCGCTTGACTGCCTGCCAATGTT
>SZWC01003920.1:50053-66294 GCA_023375785.1 Penium margaritaceum | reverse complement strand
ATTATGATACCCGCAGTGCTTGCGACATTGCTGCAAGTGATGGGGTGTTGCACACACACACACACACACACACACACACACACACACACACACACACACACACACACACACACACACACACACACACACACACACACACACACACACAAACACACACCACCTAGCTATTTAACATCACATTGTGCGTGATCTGAGCGAGCGACGACAGGTGGACGTTTTTTGGATCGGCACTAAGCGCCAGGAACTTGTGTTGACGGAGTTACAGTGACCCTCCGGCACTTGTCCATGCTCGTGCAGGACACTGGTGAGGTCGAGTGCAAAGTGGACCCTCGGCAAAGATGCACGCGAAGCCGTCATGCTGGACAACCAACGGCGGCCGTGAGCTTCCGACTTTCATGATCCGGGTGGCTTGGTCTTGCCACGAGAGATTGCATTAGAGTTCTGATGACTAGGTTGAGCCACTTTGGGGTTCTTGTGCTAATATCTGTCTCCTCTATAACTTTTCTCGGTGACAGGACTGTTGGTTTGAAACAGATTTTTGTCTACATAGCATAGGATACTGTATCTGTGCTAGCATGTAGCCATCCGCAGTGCAGGATTTTTTATTCTGCATGCGCTGGTTCAGACTGCTCGGCATTCGGATGAAAAAGCACTGAGCTATGCGTGAAAACGTGGTTTCACAACCATTTGGTCTTGTCGATTTGGACTGACAGGAATGACGCATCATGCATCGCACTCGCGCCAGTTGTACATATTCATGTCTACGTTCTCATTGCTGCTCTCTTGCTCATACTTTCATCAATTCAGAGCTACCTTGATCCACATTGGTCTGTTGTGCGGCCTCCTTGTCTCATCTGATTCGTGTTGTCGCCGTGCTTACAATTTAACCTAGGGATCATCATTGTCTTAATCTTGTCAGGGGCGAGGGGGAATCCGTGGCACGTACGAGTGAAACCATAAGTGAGATGTGTACTAGGAGCTGGTAGTGATAAGTTCCTCCAGAAAGAGGAGTCACTGCGCACAAGGGGTGACACACTCTGGTTTGAACAGAGTGCCAACTTGCCTTGAGGAAGCTTGTTCTGTCTTGATGTCAACCAACAATAGAAAAGGCAAGGCCAATGACCTTGCCAAACTGTTTAAAACCAGGTGTGTACCAAACTATCTGGTGCAATGGCGGGAAGACTGACCACAGAACCAAAAGGAACTAGTCAATGAGGAGCAATTACACTGCTGCCGGCACCTATTACTACTGGTCAGCAAACGACCAATTGTAGGGCACCGCTGACAACTGTGCAGTTTAGACCACACTGCCTAGCAAGAAGGATGAACCGTAGAAATTACATTTAAACTCAAAGGGCTTCCCCAAGAATTTGCGTAGAAGCTTCCTAGCTTTGTTGTTGAAGTGGCAAAACTTTCTTGTCAGCTCACGCATTAGAATGCAAAGCACGTGCAAGGACAGCAAGTGTTTGGCTAGGGGAGACTTGCAAAGTCTCCTAGACTTCAAAGCATTAACAAAAATGAAAATTGACAAGCTCTCAGCATAAGTACCTACGGAGATGCACGTGGCAGGGTCAATTTTCCCTAAAACACAAACCAAACCACTGTTTTGGCCATAACTCTATGCACATACATATAAATACAATACTTTCTAAACCAATGGATGCAGAGTCCCAAGCTGGACACAGCAACAACAAACATGCACGGGTCTGGCATCGACTTGTGGAAACAGAGTGTGCGACTTTGGAAACTGGGCCCAATTTCAGCCCACAAAAGTTCAGAGGCTACAGAAAATGACAGAGTGCCCCAGTAAGTCTCTATGATAACCCTGGCATTTTTTTTAGCAGTGGACGGGTAGATCAGCACCCAAAGGTGCCGTGGTGCCCGCTCGGTCTGCATCAGGGATCTTCACGTGCATGGACACGGCCGAAAGGTCATAGTCAACCACTTGCCACCATGCCATGACACGGCAATGCCACCCAACAAGAACATGTAGCATGTCTGAATGCGCTCAGTAGGGATCCAGGCCCATTCTTTGTCCATCAACTACCACCAAATGCGGCCAAAGAAAGTAGAGTCTGAATTGTGGCTTGAAAACCACTTACTTCACCACATAGCCGCATGATGGGCTATCACCCATGTACGCTGTGAGTACTTTGCAAGGAGGTTGATGCCAAAGGTAGTTTTGGGCTGCCACTGCCTGTCTTTTCAGAAAAGTTTGGAAGTTGTAGGAACTACACCAAGGAGGTCAGCAAACTGCTATCCCATCACACGGGCATAGCATGCGTGATATAGCAAGAGTGTCTGATGCTGGTGGTCACGCACAATCTCCATCCCAAGGAGTACACTGTAGAACAAAGGTCCTTTAATATGTAGGCAACCGAGAGGAAATTCTTGGCCTCTTTGATGGTCTCTATTCAAGGATACATTGTCAAAGGGCCGTCAACATAAACCAAGATGACGGTCAAGTGACCAGTTCTCCACCAGAGAAAGAGGAACGGATTGGCGTCACTCTGCCTATAACCGCCAGGAGTCGGTGTGCTAGTGATCTCCTGGTTCCAATACTGTGGTGACTGCTTGAGGTTGTACAAGGCCTTGCGCAAGCGCCACACCTTTTCATTGACCTCAAGTTCAAATGGCTTAACCATGTCAATCTTCTCTCTTACAGTGCCATGGGGGAATCTATTGTTCACATTCAACTAGTATTGGTTACAATAGTTCTGAGAAACAACACCAAATAGAGCATAGGCTATGGTCATATGAAAAACGAAGGTACAAAGGTGGCGGTGAAAACAGCACCCTCAATCTATGAGAAATCCTTGGCCATCAAGCAAGCCTTCTAGAAATCCATTAAGCTGCCATGATTCACAATCTTGAAAAACAACCACATGGTCTACATGGCCTTCTATCCAGACGGAAAGTCCACAAGCTCATAGACACCATACTTTCAGATCACTTTGAGTTTATCCTCACATGTAGTGCATCACAATGCCACTTCCTCTACTGAGAGTTCCTCCTTCAACATGCCTAGATCAGCTGCCATCAAGGGGGAGCTCCTAGTGGTCAGAACACACATTTCCAGTGTGGATCTAACCATGACAAGGTCGCCTGCAACATTTCAAGCCACATAGAACTCACAACATACCAGGTTGGCCAATGTTTGGGTGCACCTCACTTCTCTCTGTCTAGACACTAAGGCCAAAGGTCTTCATGCCATGCTCACCACTCTCAACAGTATGAGCAGGCTGTCTGGGTGCCAAGTCAGCTGATCACTAAGCCCTAGCATGCAATAATTGAAGAAGACCACCGAACTCAATGAGAAGACCAAGGCCAAGGTGTTTGACTTGACCTTCGGAGCAAACGATGGGGATGTAGCCACAGGCGCTGCGTACTTGCAAGCAGGTAGGGAGGGTGTAGCCGCATGAGACATGCCAGTGGGGTCTGACACAGGTATAGGGCCAGGTATACCATTGGAGAACAACACACAGATACTGCCAGGTGTGTCAGTGAGAACCAACACAGGCATAGGGCCAGATGTGCCAGTGGAGGCTGACGCAAGCACAACAGGTGCGCCAGTGGGCACAGTCAAGGTCACTGGACCCACGGCTATGGTGGCTGGGCCATCATTGGCCAGAGACAGGACCACAAGTGAGAAGGCCTGAATAGACCCATCCACAGGCTTAGAGTCCCCCATCCACTAGGAAGCCAAAAAAGTGGGAACGTGGTCGTTAACTTCCGTAAGAATGCTGGAAAGGTCTCGACATTTGAGGGCCCTAAACAAGAGGGTGTCTCAAGACTCCACAATGCGGTGGCCAGCAGGGTTCCAAAACTGCCAGGCTTTTGACTGTGGAGAAATGCCAAGAAAGATGTGTATGTGACCCCAAGGTGAAACCTTGGACCCCTGATGGTCCTTGATGTACAAAACAGAAGCAAAAGATCCCCAGAAGTGAGTGAGATGAAGGTCGGTGTGATGGCCAAACCGCAGCTTGTACATCATGAGATGGTCCGTACCAAAATGTGTCACTGCTAGCTCCCAGTCATGGTGAGGATCTGCTCTAGTCTGAGTCTTCGCTATGCCCAAGAAGGGACAAAAATCTCCTACAGAATAGCGCAATGTAGGCCACGCATTGCTGAAACAGCACCTCCAAAGAGTCAAAGCCAGTTCAGTGGGGTGGGCGAGTCTCAAAGTCCTTCGGAAGCCTCTCTGTGAAGAGGTCAACCTAAGGATCCGATGAAGGTGCACGTTGTACAGGAAAACCCGCCGTCAAGGGAGACATCTGTGAAGGAAAATCCTGCCTTCTGTCTCAAGGACTGCTGACACGCTGGTGACACTGGTGTGACAGGTTGTGAACCCAGCTGCAACTGAATAAGTTGCTCCTCAAGCACACAGATATTGCATGCGTGTGGATCCGTAGCTTTCTCCTCTGCACCCTTGGAGTCTTCTTGCTCAGGAGATTGCTGCTGTCTGGCTGAGAGACAAGAGGTTGACTGCTGGCCCACTGATGTGCCACCAGTAGATCCATGTGTTGACAACAGAGAAACCCCCAGATTCCACACAAATAGATCCTGGATCTCCTGAAGTGTGTCGCTCTATGCCTTTTTCTATCACCGCATCTCGTCCTATGCATGGCGGAGGCTGTCGATTTTCTTTGAGCATGGCGTCGTCCTCCTTGAAATTGAGGTGTTGGAAGCTTTAAGGAAGCTTCCTGGATGGTTCAACAACATCACGTGCTTCAACCGTTGCTGGAGAGGGTTGGGAAACCCATTGCCGCTGCTGTTGTCCCTGTGGTTTCTGCCATGGCTGCTACTATTGGCTAACGTTTCCTGTCAGCATAGTTGCCCTCGGTGTTCAATGGACCCCCCCCCCCCCCCCCCCCCNACAGCAAGAATGGTTTTCAAAAGTGACAATTTCACTCCCATGCGTTCAGGGCAGTGGTGGGTGTGAGGTGATCGAAGCTTTAAGGAAGCTTCCTGGATGGTTCAACAACATCACGTGCTTCAACCGTTGCTGGAGAGGGTTGGGAAACCCATTGCCGCTGCTGTTGTTCCTGTGGTTTCTGCCATGGCTGCCACTATTGGCTAACGTTTCCTGTCAGCATAGTTGCCCTCGGTGTTCAATGGACCCCCCCCCCCTCCCATCGACATCAGGACATCGATCCGCATGGATGTCCCATCGATGCCGATGGGAACCCTGCTTGCACTCCAGTCCAACTGAGAGACCCAGTGGACCCTCAGACACCAGAGGACCGCTTAATTACCGGAAAAGCCGAACGACGACAAGTCCGACCCTCGGCTTTTTTTATAGTTTTTTTCCCATATCTTCATACACATGTGTACTTGCCAAGTGGCATAGTATGCCTGAATCAGCCTAATGGCCATGCCAAGTGGCATCCCCACATGACAAAGCATACCAACATCCATGTTGTCCAGAAGATAGGAGATATGCTACGTCCCAATCACCACCATGCATTTATACAACCTGGCAACACGTCAACATGTGTTCTGGATTCATGGCTACATGCATGACCTCGTGAAACTTCAATATCCTCGTCCGAGGGCCTTGTAGCCATTGAATGCACTGCAAGATTGATCGATCAAAACTGTNAGGAGAAACCGCTCTGTGGGAACTTGCTCACCAAAGAGCTCTGCAAGCACACTGAGCTGTGTCCCACAAAAGTCAAGAACCCAGGCTGGCGTTGCGGCTCATGTGGCAAGGAAGGCAGTGAGACGTGTGACCGAATCCCGGACCCCTGTGCCGGGATGTCCTCGGTTTGGAGCGCTGGCCGCCCCCTGCTGGTTGGCAGCCGGTCAACGTCAGTCTGTACAAGGGAAGGGGGCAAGGATTGGCGCACAAAGGAAAGGCAGTGTAGTGGATCAAACTCTGGGAGAAACAACAGCAGGCAGAGGGGCAGCGGTGGGTGGCTTGAATCTGGAGCCAGACAGTGACGAGGAAGCAGAAAATGGTCAGCAGCAGCAGAGGTTGCCTTGTTTGACGTCAACAAAGCGGCCTCTTTCTGTCAGAAAACCATGGTATAGCACTCTGACCGGTCAAACAATGAACGTTGCCAGCTTAGCATTGTCAAGCTGATGGCCATTGCTGCCCAACCCATCTCTTTCTGCCGCGAGGCCGTGCTCATGGAGGTTGTGAAAAATGCAAAGAAGACCACCTCGGCTTTCCGGCTGCCTGCTAGGTCCAATGTGGTGGATCACCTGCTTCCAAAACTTGACAAGAAACTGGAGGAGCTGGATGCTCCTCTGAAGCAGGGTTGGAGCATATACGGCTGCAGTCTAGCTGTGGGTGAGTGGTCTGACTGTCAGGTCAGACCAATCTATAATGCCATGATAGTCAATGCCATGGGTTCTGTACACCTCTTTTCCCTTGATGCAAGTGGACTGGCCAGAGACACAGTCCATGTTGCAAGCATGATTAAGGCTGCGATTGAGATTGTTGTGGAGGACAAAGTTGTGTCTGTCATCTATGACAACACTTCTGTGAACAAGAAAGCTTTCGCTGATCTGAGGTTGAAGTTTCCTCGACTGTTCTTCCAGGGATGTTGTGCTCACAATATCAAACCTAATCATGAAGGATGTGCGAAATTCTGCTTGGGGGTTAGTGTGATTGGGCTGTGTGAGAAGATTTTTGCCTTTTTCAGGAAAAATGCCATGCCAAGGACGTGATTGAAGGAGAGGACAGGAGGGAAGGTGTTCAAAATCTGCTATGACACCTGTTTTGCCTTGGTCTTCTCCATGGCGGAGAGACTCCTGGATCTGCAAGATGAGCTCGAGACATTTGTGGCATTGGATGTTTGGAAGAAGATTGGTTCTCACAAGGATGCTTCATTTTGGTCAAGGAAGCTGGAGGTGAGATGTTTCATCAGGAGAAGCGTCTTCTGGCTATTTGTGCATCAACTAGAGGAGCTAATACAACCACTGACTGTTGTACTATGGGTTGCTGACAAGCCTAGAGGGGGTGCTGGTGAGATCTATGAGGTGTTGTTGGATTGTGCTGAGCAGCTTAAGTCGTTGTCTATGAAGAAGGACAAGAAGCCGAGAAGGGTGGCGGAGAGTCACGTGAACTTTGTGTTGGGTAGGTTGGAGACCCGTTGGTCTACGGACATGTCCTGTCCCTTCTATGCTACTGCTCACCGGATCCACCCGGAGCACTTCGGCAATGACCTCTCTAAAGAAAGCAACACCTTGGTGGCTTTGCACGTGGTGTTTGAGGCCTTGGTTTCGGATGAAAAGCAGGACCAGGTGATTAAGGAGATAGGAACTTTCCAGAAGGCTTAGACGATGGTGGTGAGTGACCGTATGGTCACTCCTCAGAATGCAAAGGCCAATGTTGCACTTGCCAAGGTGCAGTGTGGTACAATGTCTGCGGTGACATGTATATTACATGTGCCACCTACATGTGCTGAGGGATCTTGCACTCAAGGTGTTACCACAGCCATGCTCATCATCTGATTGCAGGTGTGTCTTTCCCACACACGAGCTCATCCACGACGCCAGGCGCAACAGGCTGAAAGTGGAGACACTGCAGCTGCTGACAAGGGTGATGAGAGAGCAGGAGAAAGGGGTGAAGGTGGGCAGGAGGGAGAGGAGGGTCAGGAGGGTTGTGCAGCTGCCAGTGTTGCTGGTGAAACACTAGGATCAAGTGAATGTGTGATGGATGTTGCAGCATCACCAACACACAGAGGGGCTTCCACTGATGCATCGAGGGTTGGATGTGCCAGTACTATTGTAGGAAAAGGAAAAGAACAAGCTGCAACAGCCAAAGCAGCAGCTGTTAAACGCTCAGCAGCTGCAGCAAGCAAGGCTGCAAAGCACAGGAAGGCAAGAAATAAGTAGAAGTTGCAGAAAAAATTACTAGTTCATGACATGTTTTCTGCAGAATGTGTTCTCTAGACCATGGTGTTGTGAAATGGCAATTACTACGTTCCCTTCACTTTCCTTCCTTGTTCCCTGCAATTGAGTGGTTGAATAGTTGGCCTTCCCTGTTGTGAACAAAGTACAAGCTAAGTCATTCTTGTGAATTCATGGTCGATGATGGTGCAATATCAGCTCAGTGCAATGCAATCCAAGCTGTCCCAATTTTTGTTATGTGGGAAGGCAAGTAGCATTGCATTTTATGACTAAAGCAGAAAACTATAGCATGCTTAAAGTAATGGAAAGAAACATCCTAGCATAGAAAACAGATAAAACACATAGACAGTGGCCTAAACTGTGTCATGAATAAGTGTGCCTCTTTTTTACTTTTTTTTTGTGTTCATGACCACTGCTTTCTCTGCTTTTGTGGCCATTTTGAGCAGTTTCATGTGTAGTCGCATCAATTTCCCTGGAGACAGCTCCATGGATGCACTGATGGACATCGATGGATGTCGATGTCCGATGGCTCAAGGTCATCACTGCCCGTCAGACATGCGGCAGCGTAGTGGGTCCTCTTAGGTACCCCGCTGCAATTGTGCACTCCAATGCTGCTTTGACTAACATCATCACACATTCCCGTACTTTTGTTGCTGCCATCCACTTGTGACACTGGGATGGTGATGCCAATGCAACTATTGCTGCCATTGCGACTGTGCCTCTGTTGCCGCTGTCTGTTGTGGTGGGTCACCGTGGCTTGGTAGGCCCTCCCAGGATATTCGCTCCAGCAATGACACTCACCTCTACTATAGTTACTGTGTCTCTGCTGTACAGCTCAGCAAAGGATTCCTTGATGCTCCAAGACCATGAGAATTGTCTTAGAATCCATTTATAACAAAAAAAGAACACCCTTGAAACTGTGTACAAGAAAGTGTCTTGGGAAGTGGGGAAAAAAACTGAACATCAACNTGGTAGGCCCTCCCAGGATATTCGCTCCAGCAATGACACTCACCTCTACTATAGTTACTGTGTCTCTGCTGTACAGCTCAGCAAAGGATTCCTTGATGCTCCAAGACCATGAGAATTGTCTTAGAATCCATTTATAACAAAAAAAGAACACCCTTGAAACTGTGTACAAGAAAGTGTCTTGGGAAGTGGGGAAAAAAAGTGAACATCAACCGTTGACAAAACATTCTCTATTTCATAAAAGTACTTGTAGCCTTTCCATTTTTAACAAGGAATGTTTATTTGGGATCCAGTCCCATTCAAAAAATCTTATGTTTATTGAGAATTCTATGGATGTGGGAATACACGTTTTACACTTTTTGGGTTGATTGAATATACCTCCATGACCCAATGGCACTCATGTCCATATCCAAGCACAATCAACACTAGTGTCAACAGAATGCTAACTGAACTTGTTCTATCTTTGATAATATACTTCATCACTCAATATTCAATACATACATTCACACTCTCTGCAACCCTAAATTTGCTTCTTTGATCTCTTTTTTATGCAACCTACAACTCCCTCTCAAAAACAGTCGGTCATGACTAGGCAAAAGTTGGTCAGCCTGATCACCCCCCTGAGTGCAGCCCCAGTTTCCATCAGTGGTACTAAAGATAGAGCAAGGCCATGCCGCATATTTGAGGCATTATTTGCACCGAGATGTGTGAGAGAGTCGTTTTTAGGCTGAACGTTACACTACCTTGGTGACATCCGCTTCTGTGGTGGATGGCGTCAACATTGCCAAGTTTGAAGGCAATAACTTCTTCAACTGGAGCAACAACATGGAAAATTACTGATGGAGAAGGGTCTTTGGAACTATGTTCATAAAGAGGAACCAGTTCAGTCCTCTATCACACCTGGTAAGGCCCCTACCTACCACGAAAAGCGTGACCACGCACTCGCCACCATCTACCTCTACCTCACTGAATGATAGCAACTCCTTGTCTGCGGCATCCTCACGCAAATGGATGTTTGGAAATTTCTTGATCCCACTTATGGTTCTGAGTCAATCCTCATAAAAAAACAGCTGCATCGTCTTTTTTACACTCTGAAGATGGATGAGTTCAGATCCATGATTGACTATATGAACATGGTTAAGCATCTCTCTGATCATCTCCTTTTTATTGAGGACACTGTCATTGAATTTTTACTCATGCTAACCATCCTCTCTGGCCTTCCTAGGAGCTACACTCTTCTGATCGTTGCCCTTGACGAGAGTGGCGACAAGCTCTCACTCAATGATGTGGAGGAAAGCTTTCTTTTTGAGGAGGAGCACCACAAGGGAGATGAAGGTGGAATTGGAATGGACGTCAGTCTCATCACCAACTCTGATCATGGGCACCGTGCTGCACCAACCAAAAGAAATGAGGAACTGTCACTACTGAAAAAAACAAGCCATTGGGCATGCAAATGCTGGAAGAAGAAGGCGGATCTTGTGGCGAGAGTAGGAGCGAGAAATAAGTAAGACGCTTCTACAAATGCCGCAGATTGGGACAGTGGATTTGTGACTGCCATCCGGGTCCTGCACGTCTCTGACTTACCACCTTTCTCTGGATCATCGACTTGGGAGCCACACGGCAAAAAACATGTCGTTGAGAGTGGTTTGCTTTCTACACCATCATTAAATCTTGCTGATTGTACATGAGCGACAATCATGTGCAAATGGTAGGTTGGGAGGGTGAGATTTTGTTTTTTTAAATTCATTGAGGGAAAACACGTGTTACTTCATGTAAAGGGGGTGCTTCATCTCCAAAGGTTTGCAGGTTCCCTTTGAGAATGGTGGCTTCACCATCTCTGCTAGTGCAGGCCGTCTTCTTGCAAAAGCAGACAAGGTGGACAGTCTATACAGTCTCTATGTGGAAATGGAGAAGGAAGCCAACTCAGCTTTTGCAGGGAGGGAAGGAAAACACAAAATAAGTCTGTTGCACCACCGGCATGGTTACCTTGGCTTTGGCGCCATTATCTCCATGCAGCACATGGTCCTTGGCCTGGAGCTCAAGGGGGTGAAGCAGCCTGGTTCGGTGACTTGTGAGAGCTATATTGAAGGGAAGCATGCCCGGTCTCTCTTAATGGAGGAATAGGAAAGGGCCACTGAGCTTCTCTCACTCTTCCACTCTGATCTGTGCAGTCTCATGCTATCATAGTCCTTTTCTGATAAATTGTACTTTGTCACATTCAGTCATGACAAGTCAAGGAAGACGTGGGTGTCTTTCATGGCTGGAAAAGATGAGGGACTTGATGCTTTCAAGGTGTGGATTTTTCTGCATGAACTGAGATTGGCAAGCGGTACAAGGTGCTTTGCACCAACGGTGGAGGAGAGGACCTGTCCAATGATTTCCGCAATTACCTCAAGCGCCACGGAATCTGACATGAGGTCACTCCACCTAGAACACCACAGCTGAATGACGTGTCCAAACACATGAATCGCACACTCATAGAGCGTGTTCATAGCATGCTCCAAGATGCAGAGCTCTCGCCAACCTTTGAAGAGGAAGCGGTTAACATTGTTGCGTAACTGAAAAGCTGGAGCAACATGCACCCTGTGCTGCTGATGACACTGGAGGAGGAATAGAAAGAAGCCAACAGTGATGATCCTAAATGATTTTGGGTGTGTTGCACTTATGCACGTGCATACCAGCAACCGCAACAAGCTGAACACAAAGTCGGTGAAGGTGGCCTTCCTTGGCTAAGACACCATGGGATACCACCTCTACAACCTCATTGCACGCAAGATCATTCGCAGTCATGATTTGGTCTTTCAAGGGGAAGTGAAGGGCTGGCCTTGGAACCCTACGATTGCAATTCCACTTGCTCCCACACTTGTGCCAGAGGTGGGAGAAAACCCGGTAATAGAAGAGGGTGGTGCGGAAGATGGTGGTGACAATTGCAATGACAAGGATGTGGAGGGAGCAAAGAAGGAGGAGTCACCAGCTGAATCAAATGAGAAGGAGAAGAAAATCAAGTCAGATAAGCTGCCCCCAAGGTCTGCATTTCTCAAAAAGGTACGAAGGACAGTGGGAAGCAGGTACGGCGTTCTGAGAGACTCGCAAAGGAGCAAACACATCAAGGGGAGTGGCTGAGCCTGTGCACCACTCCACCACCAACGGAATCCTGTCACCTTGAGCTCGTCTTCCTTACCGCCACCGATGACCCAATGGCGTTTTTCAAAGCCATGTGCAGTGTCAAGGTGGTAAAATAGCATGTTTCTGTAGACAGGGAGTGTGGTGCACTCTCGAAGAATGGCACCTGGACCCTCAAGGAAACTCCACATAGCAGTTGAGTGATTGGGTGTCGGTGGATCTTCAGGTGTAAGCCTAGTGCAGATGGTAAGGTGCTCAGGTACTAAGCACGACTGATCGCAAAAGGGTATGCATAGATTAAAGGGTGTGGATAGCAGTGAGAATTTTGCACCTGTCACAAAGTTTCCATCCACCCGAGAAATCCTCTCTCTTGCTCCTGCTATGGACTGGAAAGTGTTCCAAATTCACGTGACATGTGCATTGCTGAATGGTGACCTCAAGGACAATGTGTACATGGAGCGGCCGGAGGGGCATGTGGTGGAATCCAAGGAGGATTTGGTGTGCAAAATTGTGAAGGCCCCCTATGGCCTAAAGCAAGCACCATAAGCATGGTACCACAATATTGATGAGCACCTGGTCGGCCTTAGTTTTGTGCACAGTCAAGCTAACCATGCAGAAAATGGGCGCATGAAAGAGGCAAGCCAGGATATCATCTTGCTCTACGTTGATGATCTGCTCAGTACCACTGACTCCAAGCCTCTTTTTCATGATGGGAAGTCTCCTGTTGTCAGGATCAACATGAAAGACATGGGAGAGCTCAGTTACTACCTTGGCCTTTAGGTCAAGCATGCCCTGAAGCAGCAGACTTAAAAATTTTGCAGAGCATGTATGTGAAAAAAAATTCAAGTGTTTCAACATGGCAGTGGTGCGCAAAGCCACAACACCACTACTAGTGTGAGAAAACCTGAGCATGATGCAGAATCCGCATGGCATGCAAGAGAGGAGCCGTATGGAAGCAATTCCAAATCAAGTAGTAGTTGGGAGCCCTATGTACAAAGAATTCAATACACATCTCAACATGAGCCAAGCAGTGGGAGTGCTCAGCAAGTTTTACACGAATCGGGGCGTGCCACATTGGGAGGCGGTTACATGCATATTGCACTACCTCAAAAGCATCAACATTCTTTGCCTCACATTCAACGGAAACAATGGCCTCATCCTCATTGGCTACAGAGACGCATATTGGCAAGGTGGCCTGGACACAAAGAAGTCGACCAGTGGGTTTTTGTGTCTGCTTGGGGGAGGTGTAACCAGTTAAAGATACAAGAAACAAGAGGGTGTTACCATCTCCTCCACCAAAGAAGAGTACATTGCCCTGAGTGAAGTAGCAAAGGAAGCCGTGTGGCTGCATTAACTGCTGGAAAGCCTTGGGAAGAAGTACACTGCAGAAACGTGCATTAAGCACACCACCCCGCATCACCACTTTATCCGTGAGCTCCTACAAAAGTAAGTGGTGCAAACATGATGCTAGTAGAATTCCTGACCAAGCCACTGGCAGCACACCAAGTTCAGCAGCTGAGGGGACAGTGCACACTTGTGTGATTTTTATTCTCACAAAGTGGGAGAATGATGGATATGAGGGTGCCATTAAGTGAAAAAATGGATTGCTCAACAAAAATCATTCGGCAGTACAGCTGCATAGATGATATCTTACAGGTTCCAATGCACTTTACAGAGCTCAATTTGATTTCCCTTTGAGTGACATATGACTTTCCAAAGTTTGGAGGTCATGGGTCCGGTTCAGGTGACAACGCCAGCACTCCCAACAAGCAATGTGGCCAGGATTATTGGTCTGGGAGGCAGAGAGAGGCTTTCAAGGCCAAAAGGTGGCTGGAAGTCCACTAGATCTTTTTTACATGATTATGTCCTGCACATGTGGTGGAGAAGGAAGTTGCATGTGAATGTGACTATCGTACATCCTGCTAGTCTAGGAGTGCATTAGAGGGGGGACTTTGACAGAGTATAGCTTTGTGCTTCCTTGGCCAAATGAGGCATATAAGGGATTTTTTTAAAATCTTTGTTCATTTAATCTCTCACTCAAGAGTCGAATCATTTTTTTGCGCTTGTTGCAATCGTACATTTGCTTTGGTAATTTCTGTTTGTACAGCATGCAACTCCCTCTCACAAACAGTTGGTCCTACCTATGCGGCTTTTGGTGAGCCATATCACCTCTTCAAGGGCTGTCTCAGTTCCCATCACTTTCCTTGATTTTTGTATCTTGTTTTGTCTCATCTTTTTCATAAATCATATATTTGAGTATTTTTTCTGTCACCAGCGTCATTGTTGCCAATGCCTTTGTTGTCAACATCATCATTGCTGACGCTACCGTCATCTCTCTCATCATGCTTGCATTTTGGTTTGTTTCCACCACCATCACCATGACCACCTTCATCATTGTACTCCTCATTTTCTTCCTTTCCTTCACCACCATCTTCATTGTCTTTGCCCCTGCCACCATCGTTGTAATTCTGGCTCTAATGGTTGTCTTTGTCATCATCTTTGCCGGTGTCATCTCCATCACTGCCGTGACTGTTGCTACCATTGTCATTGTATTCATCCCTGTTTTTATTGCTGTGACCACGTCTGTTGTCTTTACTTCTACCATTGTCGTACTTTTTTTCATTATCATTGTCATCATCGTCATCATTGTGGTTGCTATTGCTCTTGCTGTCATTGTTGTTTTCATCATCATTTTCATCTTTCACTTCTTTTTGGCTGATTTCATTCTTGCAACAGCCCCAAAATCTGCCCACTAACCTTGTTGATTTTCTGGGTGTCAGCCTCCCCAGCACTTCACAACCTACTTTTATTCCTCCTCCATCCTACTTCATTCAACTTGGAAATTGTGTCCATCGCCATTGTCATTTTCTGTCTGCACCATCGTCAACGTAGCTTTTGTCCATGCCGTCTTCATTTTTGTAATCATCTCATGGTCATTGTTGCCTCTATTGTTTCCGCCTCCGCTGCTGTACTTGCTGCCTTCCTTTTTCACTTTGTACTCATTGCCAGTTTCATCTTTTTTGTGTCAATTTTTTGTCATTTTCTACCTCTTCCATCACTTTTTTGCTTCCATTATCATCATCATTATCCCCACCATTACTTTTGCCTCAATCGCCCATAATAATTGCAAACTCAAAGCTATGTACGTGGACATTGTACTCATGAAGGAGCACAAAACAAATGATAGAAATCACTGCACATTTCCTTGAGATATCTTCTTTTCTTTATACAAAACAAGATGTGGTGTGTGACAAGAGTGGGTTGAAATTTCATGGCAGGTGCATATGTATGCTTTTTTTTTTAATTATTGCATAGTTTGGGGTAATTCCTCCAGAAATTCTATCCTGGATGTCACTTTTTGCCTAACTTTTGTACTTGAAAATGAATATGCCAGAGTAATTTTGCCTTCGAGATCTGATTTTTATGGTGTGTATACAAAAGCCGGATACCATGGCTTTTCAAAGCGGCCTTCCATTCTCTGGAGAACCTACCCCATAAAATTGTCAGAGATGTTCAGTGAAACAGGAAAAGGGGTTGTTTTGTTGTCGGATTTGTGCATATGAAACCCAATGGTTGAACTTCAATGAATAAAGATTCCAAATCATGCTGTTCAATGCAAAGATCTTGTGTTGCAGAAAACTTGAAAGAGACATGAATGTCAAGTTTTTTCATAACCATAAACACATTGATCTAGAGAGATTGAGATTATATTGTATGGATGACTTGAAAAATCCAAACAGATAGGAATGCACTAGTGGATGTTTCTGGATCCTCACAAGCTGTACCACCTGCTGAACTTGGCCAATAGAATCTCATAAGCTTTGGGGAGAGGGGGTGTACACAACCACAGCTCCCCGAATTTGTTAATCCCCCTTGTCTGAAGACGAAATTGTATTGGCCCAGTTTACTTGAGGGTGTAGCTGGCAAGGAGTACACTAGTGTACGGAGAGAAGGACTTTGAGATCAGACAAACAGAGTTTCAAAAAAAAGATGAGATTGAAAACAAAACACAAAAGTGAAAAGTATGAATTCATTCTGATACACATCTCGCTACAATCCCTTGATACACTTGAGGGACTTGGAGTGAGGGGGGAGGAGGGGCTCAATAAAGTTTTTCAAGTTAAGATGAAGCAGAATATTCAGAATCCACAAATGTAACCAGAAGTGTTTACAAAGACCAGATCATGTTGGATCTATGGCCATGAATAGCCAGTAACCCAAAAAAACATTGAAAACAAGAAGGACCATTTTTTGGTGTCTATCAGTTACACCACCCGCTACACTCTGCCCAT
>SZWC01003920.1:29204-45178 GCA_023375785.1 Penium margaritaceum | reverse complement strand
TCACAGCCTTGATATGCACGGGTATTTGGCCGTGAATCAGAGTAGTGCTTTGGGTTTACTGAATACACTTCACTCATGTAGTCACGCAACGCCCTCCAACTTGTCCAAGCTGGCCAATTGCCATCGTGGGTGGTCTTGTCTTTCATCTTCTCTCTGGTCAGACCGTCACGCAAGTACTTTAGCAGCAAGCACTTTGGGTGTCTGAAGCTCTGGACCCTATTGTTCTTGGTGATTCTTTTGGCTTCCTCCATGAATGCAGTGAACTTGCTCAAGTAGTCTTCGAGCAAGCTACCCAGCTGCCTGAAGTCCTTGGTCTTGTGGCAAGTGTGATACGCCTTTTCACACTGGGTGTACATTTAACGCATGATCACGCACAAGGCCTCCCACGGCATGGTGTGTGCTCCACTCCTTAACCACGTACTTGAAGAGCTTTCCCTCAAGTCGCGTCGCGTCGTGTTCCATACGATTTAGCTAGTCAGTCAGCTCCACACCCCTCCACAAGACCTCCACATTGTGGAGGAAGGACGTGTTCATGACCGGCCCCAAAGTCATTAAGGTAGGCAAGTTGTTGCTACCAATGGAGGTGGCATCAATACCTATGACCCGTTGCAATTGCTATTGCATCTATACCTGGATCACTCTCTGTAATGCCTTGTCAAGGTTCTTGCATCAGCGGCTTGCCTCATGAGCAGCCAGGCGCTGTAGCTTGCGATCACGGTTGAGGTCGGTGATGCTCTGCTTGATGTGGGCTAGCATGTTTTCAAACGCAAACTTCAACTCTGATGTCTTTAGAGCGTCGACGATAGCCTCCAAGTTCTCGCATAGTCCGTACACCTTTAACCCAATATAGGAGGGTATAGTTTGCGTACACGCTTCCGAGGAGTCCCAGATTTTGGAGGAGGCTGTTTTCAGCAAAGACACTCAAGTGGGTGCTTGTCTGCCCCTTTGAGGCTAAATTGTAGGGGGGAGGGTACACCCCCACTTCTTCGCATGGGACTGCACCTCAACCGTTGGTAGTCATCTTGAGGTGGCCCGCCGCCTCGGCAGCCAAATCAGGAAGCTTTTGGCGGTCGTTGCAAATTGCTCTTGTGGAAACGTCGTCTGGCTCATGCTCGCGGGAACTTCCTGTGTGGGCGCTTTCAACGCCTTTCCTGTTGTCGGCAACCTCGCTGCTATCGGCGGCTTTAGGCGATCCGGCGAGCATTTTGCCCTTCTTGAGCAACAGGCTCAAGCTAGCTATACAAAGATGGCAATGATCTCAATCCTCATCCTCTCCACCTTTGTGAACGTCATGTGCTTTGTGGGGGTCCACACTCAGGTGGTCCTCCTCGAGCACATCATCCATCATGTAGGAATCGCCCACGTGCACGTCGATGGGCTCGTTGAGCACTTTTCCAGCTTTTGCATGCTTCTCGGTGTTGTTGAAGTTGGCATTGGTTTTGTTTGATGGTATGGTTGCCTTTGGTTTGGCAACCGCGCTCGCGATGGCAGCTCCCAAGACTTGGATTCCACCGAGGCCATGTGGTGAGGCCATCACCACCTTGCCCTTCTTGGACTTGGACGGTCCGGCACTTGCCATTCCTTCACCCGTGCAACTAGCACGTGAAGACCATTGTGAGGGTCACCCCATGACCTTGGAGAGGTGTCGCCTCCAAAAGCCACCTTGCTCTCACAATTGGTGAGGTAATTATGAAAATTATTTCAATCTTTCTAGGCCGCCGCAGTCAGCACAATGACATGGTAAAACATAGCATTGTTTTATGCTGCCACGATCAGCACAATCACGTCGGCAAAACCCTAAGCCATGACTCAGGCCACTAGGTAAGCTACAAAGCCTAGACAAGTAAAGCAAGGACAAGATCAAGAAACTACAAGAATTTGAGCACCGCTCAAAAAGGTGAATGGGAGAGGGGTCAATTCTACCTAAGAGTTTACACCCCCACACGCTCCCTCCTTACAATTCTTGTCTTCCCGTCTTTCTTGGCCTCTTCTTGCGTTCTCTTGGTGTGCCTTGCGCCTCCTTTGAGGCGCCCTCCTTGTGCTCCATGGCAATGGGATGGCCTCCAAAAATTCTCAAAGTGTCGCCTTCCTCTTTTTTTTTCCTTTTTCTCTCACACTGTGAGAGTCCCTGGTCTTGGGCAAGGGCACTGCCCCAAATTTTGGTTGAAGAGGGAAAGAGGGAACCTTGAAAATGAAGACAAAGTGGGAGTTTTGGGGATGGGCACTCCCCGTCCGGTCCAAGAAAAATCCACCTAGTCCCCTGGTGAGGTGAAGAAGCTTAGAGGAGCTGGCGGAAAAAAATGGAGCTCCTCAAGAGCTTTCCGACGTACTTTATGGCCCTTTAAATGGTTACATTTTAATCCCATACCCCTCTTTGGCGTTTATGGCACTACTATAGCTGCTTGCAGTGTTCTATATCTCTTGTAGCCACCAGAACCGTTGCACCCTTGGTCGTGAGGGTCGTCCTACTCTAAAAACCATTGTAACGGCTGTCTCCAGCTCTTGTACTTAGGTCATCGTCAGAGTTTGCACTGGGAGTCCAGAGCTCAGTCGAGGGGTTTCCCCCTCTGCGTTAGTCTGGGGGGAAATCGTCATCAACGACCCATGGAGGGAGACTCGAATGTTTTGAGTCTCTGGAGACCCATTTCCGTTTTTATCGCATTTCCTCATTCCGGGTCCAAAACTAGGGGGCCATTAGCTCAAAGTCGTGAGTTCACACGAGTTTTCTGGTTTCAAAATTTTTAGTTTGACCTAAACAAACTCGAGTTTTTTTTTTTATGCGTCAGCGCAAAATCATCGTGTGCAAGGTACGATTAGCGATTTTGCACCGACATCTCTCATACACCCCTTGCTCTTGTTCTATCCCGTGTCCTTGCCTGCTCTCGCAAGCAAGGAGGATGAACAAGGGCAAGGAAACGAGGCCACAAGCCTCAAAACTTGAGGCCTCGTGGCCTCTTGGCCGCCGATTGAGCCACCAGCTCGATCGGCGGCTGGTGGCTCGCCGGCGGGTGGCCAGTCTACTGACTCGCCACCCGACTGGTCACTTGACCGGCCCCGGCCACCCGGCCGGCCGGAAGCCAGAGGGTGGCTGGCCACCAGCCAACCCTAGTAATAGTGAGGGGTGGCTTGCAGCAACCCACTTGCTATCGCAAGGAGGGAGGGCCAAACCGGCCCTCCTGCTACAACATCCCTTTAGTTCCAAAATTGCAAAACACTTGGTTCATGGCCCATCTTGACCAGATTCATCACTCTACAATCCTCCATATCCCCATCTCGTCCACATTCATGAAAAATCACCCTCCATATGTACACTCATGTCTTAGTGTACATGCGAAGTAAACACCATAGGAGCATTCATATAAGTTTCCTAAATGACTCTTCTTCATTTCCTGGCACCAGCAATTTTTTGCATATTGGTTCGAATATGATTGAAACATATGGTGAAGTCATAGGTGACCTATTTTGGACCTAAGCACATGCTTTTTCACATTTGCATTAACGTAACTTAGCTATTCCTATCCGCTCTCTTCTGAATCGGATTCTCTGGACCGAAGGGTCCTTAATGAGAAAAAACCTCTCCCCTCATCGCACCCGGTTGTGGGTTTTTGTTTTTTTTCTTGCCCGGGCTCATTCTTGGCCCCACGGTAGCGGGGCCCAGAAGGTTCCCTTTAATTGTGTGGGGAATCTTTGAACCCCCGACTCAAACCAATCGTAAACGCGATGTTAGAACAATCAAACTTTGACCAAATCCATCCCCTAATCACACCTGGGGTTGTGGGTTTTTTTTTCTTTTTTTGGGCACAGGCTCCTGCTGGGCCCCGCAGTTGCGGGGTCCAGCAGGTTCCCTTCTATTTTACGGGGAGTTCTTGGATCCACCAGTCCAACCACACAAAAATCGGATACTCAAAAATTCGAACATTCACCAAACCCATACCCTAATCATACCTAGGATTATAATTTTTTTCTTGCCCGGCCTCCTACTGGGTCCCGCGGAAGCGGGGCCAGAAGGTTCCCTTCTATCATATGGGGGATTCTCAGATCCCCCACTCAAACCATTCACAGACCGGATACTCGAACAGTTACAAATCCTGCCTTCAAACCCCATTCGCAGAAGTCGAGGAAGTCGTGAGGTGTACACTATTGTAGATTTTGCACCTTCCACCACATACACCCCCTCGTACACTCGTGGGGGCCGGGGGGAAGGGGGGGGAGACCGAGTGAAGTCAACAGACCCATCCTCCCACCCTTAAAAGAACATAAAAGTGTACAAGGCGAGTGTATGAGACGATGTATGTGGGAGGGGTATTCAAAATGACACTAGTGTAATCTCATGAGAGATTTTCGAGGAAGTCGTGAGATGTACACTGTTGTAAGTTTTGCAACTTCCACCACATACACCCCCTCATACACTTGCCTTGTACACTCCGTTGAGGGGGGGGAGGAGACCGAGCGATGTCAACGGACCCGTCTCTCACCTCCTCCTTAAAACAAGAAAGTTTATGAGGCAAGTGTATGCAATGGTGTATGTGGGAGGTATAAAAAAGACACTAGTATATTCTCGTGAGAGATATTCTAGGAATGCGCAATATGTATACTAGTGTACATTTTGTGACTTCCACCATATACACTCCCTCGTACACTCACCTCGTACCCTTCACAGGGGGATGAGGGGTGGACAAATCGATGTCGATGGACGCGTCTTCCCATCCCTCCCTCCAAAGTGTATGAGACGAGTGTATGAGACGCTGTATGTGGGGGGATATTAAAGATAAAATCTCCTATAGTTGTGTGAGATAATTTCCACGTTTTACAACTCCCACCACACACACCCCCTTGTACACTTGCTTTGTACACTTTGGGAGGAGGGGGGGTGGGAGGACTCGTCCAATCAAATGTTTTGTATATGTGTAAAAGTTTTTCATGTATGTGTGGAAGTATCTCGTATATGCGGGGAAGAGCCTAGAATCATAATCTAGGGGGTCTTTCAAAACATGTGCGCAAACTGTGTACTGTCAGAAACTCTTAGCAGACCTATAATGTTCTTAACTTAGAGAAACAATTATAGCCCTTGTAACCTTCTAAGGATCTACCTTTATTTGTAGGTAACCATACCTCGAAACCTTAACTACCTCAGCCAAGGAGCGTGCTCAACTTCACGCCTAATACACCATAAGCGTCTCTCTCACCATCAGGCCGCCCTCCTCAAACGGAATCCTGAACGCCACAAACCTTCTCCCCTCCTCTCTTGTAAGACATGTCCTTGCTGGTCCCCATGAAGGATACTGGCACTTGGAGATTGAGATGGATTCCTCCAGTCCTCTCCTGTTGTCATTGACATGGCCTCAATTGAATTGAACTGTTTTATTACTCCTGCCTTTTCAGACGACTTGAGCTTATTGTTGACTTCTCTCCCCTCCTTCCAACTGCTCATCATAAGTTCCTACCTTATCAAATCTCCTCCATTTTTATTCTTCTATTGCAAAACATGATATTTCCTCAGAAATCCTTGCTGAGGCATCTCATAAGGCTTGTGGTTCATGTGTCCTTGGAGAAATTTAGAAATAGCTTGTACCTACTGGGTCATTCCAACAGCTTCCATACTACAGATTCCTCCTTGAAACTCTGTATTACAGCTTTGAATTTTCTACCTCCCTCACTATTCTTGTTTACAACAAGGGAGATCACTAAGACATCAGTATGATTTGGCATGTCTCCCTCCTCAACTATGAGTACAAGATTCTTGCAAAGGTGCTCACATCCCTCATTGCCAAAGCACTTCCCTTCGTAATTCATCATTATCATGATGGTTTTGAAAAGGAAAAGCATTATCCATGACGTCATCCAAGTTCACGATATTCATCATTATGCAATATTCTCTCAAATTCCTTCCTAATTCATCTCTCTACTCTTTGAAAATATTACAATTTGCTTCATTCTGATAATGAATTCCATGCTCTTTTGCATCTGAGTCAGAGTTCGTCATCCATCTTTTGTACACTCCTTGATCAGTGTTCATGGAGTTCCTTCAAACATGTTTCTTGGAAGGTCAAGGGGTTTGTCCATGCAAAGTACCTGGTTTTATTCAAGACATCCTGAGAGGTTTTCCCCTTTTTTATGATGATTTGAGAAACATTCCTTACGCGAACGGACCTGTCGAACTTGTTTGGCAACAGTACACCTCGGAAACAGGGTCACGCTGGTCAGCATCTCCTTCGCATGCGGCAACAGAGAGGTGGGGCCAAGGGGGGATGTGGGTTTGGGATGTGTACGTGGAGATAGTCAGTGCAAGTGTATCTAGCATACAATGATAGCAGTAAAGAAGCTTTTTCCCAATGAACTTGCATGTAGGAAGGTGCTGCAACAACACGGACCGAGTCCAATCCCTGTTTGTTACACTTAGGAAAAGAAGATGAGTCAAAAACTTGGATAGAGTATTTGCTGCTATAGATTACTGCATACGTTTATGAACATATATAGGCATTACCATTTGAATTATTTGATGAAAGAAATATTGAAGTCATTCCATTGGTGTTTCACATATTCGGATCTACCACGGCAACAATCATCACGATTTCCATACATGCCGCGTTGTTTACCGACACTTTTTTTCCTCTCCTGATGGAATGAGAATTGCCCTCCAATTTGATGTGGTCAGTTCTCGTTTTACATCTTAAGTCAAGTTTCTTGAAATGATCTGGTCCCTTTAAATTCCTTGTATTAATGCAAGGTGCTTTGTTTTCTTTCTACGAACCATCCGTGAATAAGGTGTGAACATATTCAGCATTCCAACGTATGCACCATTGTACACTTGCCACTTCAAATGGCCTGTACAATATTGGTCAGAAGGGAGCGGGAGACGTTCGCTGGTGGATGACCGTACAATCTACCCTCCCTCCAAAAATGAAGATCACTAGGCCATTGTCCAACTGTGATTACATATGAATGAATGACGTTGGCACCCGCAATGCACACTAGTGGTGCGATATGTTCAAGCCGTCAGGATTGAGATCATTATTCTATATCAACAGGAACAAATTCTGTGCCATCGCAATGATGCGCATGGCCAATCCCATGGTGCATCACACACCGGAAAAATCAAAATCATCAGAAAGTCCATCGAAACAGAAAGGTCAGCCAAAAGCCATTAGATATCAAGATCCCACAATCATTGACTGTGAAATCATTTCTTTCTAATCTTTCTTGCATTTCCGTTGTCATTCGATATAAAAATCAGGCTGTTTGATTGCAATGTATGAAAATAATCATGTGAAAGTGTGGGAAAGGAAACGCTGGACCGGAATGGTCCTCGAGTGGAGTGAATACGATAAAACTTTAGCCTGTCATATAGCATCTTCCAGTCGCAACTCATTGTCATTGTGCCCACAATGACGATGGCTCATCAGACAAGCATTGCATTTGTCTTACCATGCTGTGTGTGTCTCACATACAGCACAGGCAATTTTCCAACAAAAAGTCTTGAAATTGAAGATGAATGGTGATGGGCCTTTTGATTGTTTGATCCAGTGACGAATATCAGCCGAAGTATGCTCGGACCCAGCTATATGTCTCCAGATTCTGACCATGTCCCGACTCTTTGGTTGGACAGTCAGGGGTACACTTTTTGGGTAAGCGTATAGATTTCTGTATTGAAAAATAATGGCGTCGATGTTGTAAGGAGACCTTCAGAAGGAAAGGACAAAAAAAAGGGGAAACTAATACGGTTGCGACACGCACCAGCCTGCCACAAGAAAAAACTGTGTCTTTGAAACCATATCATTGGAATGAAATCCTCGATCTTCAAGTGGGTCCATCCTTGGCTTGTTCATCAAGAGATGGATCAAATCCAAGAATTTTTTATTCAAACAGACGTTTTCCTAAAGAAATCTCAGAAAGAGAATGAAATGTGCAAACTCACTTCACAACACGTAATATGTCACATTTTTTAATTTTTTCATCTTATGAGGGTGTGGTCTGGAATAATTCTCTCATAAGAACTCATTAATTTCAGGGAATTGCAAGCAGAAAAAAATGGAATGTCCCTTCCAAGAAGCTTCCTAAAGCACAAAGTTTACCAAGTATATTTTGTGGAATCTATAAATCACATGTATACTCCTTTCTTGGCAGATTTCCAGCCTCAAGTAATGTCCACACAAATGCATCACAGCAAAAAGGAAACTGCTCTGTTCCTTATCTTTTATGGGACATTGTGTTGTACACATGTCTGAAGGTGCATATTTTCAGGATGATTGGGACTAAAATTTCATCTGGTCATTCCTCCAATCTTCCATCGTGTGAAACACCTTCATCACAATACTCATACCCACTTCCTTATTAAGTTTTCTCTCACTGCTGCGGTCTCTCTCCAATCTGGAGTTCAATAAATCTCTCGCATCATCCCCCTTATTTTGATCTGCACACTCCAACCCAAAGAGGATTTCCTCCAAGCCAGACAAACTTGTTTCCTTACAACCATTAAATTCAAATCCCTCATAAAGTGTGTCAATCACCTTGCTGTGATCCTCTCTTCTGGTCACAAAATCATGGTTTCAGTCCAACTGTTACACACAACAGCTCCATAAAGTGACCTTGACACCAACTACAACAAGAACTTCATTATCCATATCAGATATCACATCCTTGTTCTGCCATCATCTCCCTGCCCTATCCCCTCCATCCCTGTTTAAACTTGATACCATATTCTCTCCCCCTCACTGGACCCCAGATTTATCGAGGACATTTTGGTCAAACTGACTGATTCTATGTCGACAGAGGCTCACGTCCTGCTCCCGACCAAAATCATTGCCATACATACCTATCTCAATCAAAATTTTCCTTTCTTTTAATCATGTATTCCCTCCCCTCCTCAACATGTAAAAGATATCAATACCATCCTCAACTTCATTTCATCCAATAAAAACCGTAGGCACATCACTACTAGATTTCGATTGTACTCACTAGAGATTGTGTGTGACTTTGAGACCCAATGTGGTTTGGGATTTGTCTCGCCTACCCTTTGCACTACCGCTCAAGAAGCCAAATGGGACCATTTTTCTCTCGCACGAGGTAAACTGCATTGAAAACCCAGTGATCTCTTCACGCTTTTCCAAAATCAGGCCGATTCTTTCTCTCTCTCACCTGCACATTGGTTAGCTAAAACTCCAGTCACTCCAAACCCAGACGGTGCCTCACATTTCAGCAATTACCCCCCTGTTCTTCGGATTACCCTGCCCCTCAACTCCTTTTCAAAGATCTTAGTCACAAATACACTGCATACCACCATCTCATCTGTAAATCTCATTCATCCCTTGTCATTTCTCCTTCAAAGTCATTGTTTCTTACCAAGAACATCACACTAAGAATCCTAGGCCTCTGTTGTCTTTCTTAGTAGCCCAACGATGATGATCTCTGATGTCCTTAAATCTATAATCATGCCTTGGAGCCGTATCCTTCATCTTGGATCCTCCATCCTGCAGACATTGAATCGTACCAAATTTTTCACAATCCAGGACCTCACCGGCCTCCCAACATCCATGGTCTAATATCTGCTTCCCTCCTCCCTAACACAATACCAAGTCCTTTTTTTGTTCCTTCCTTAAGCTTTATCTCCCTCATCCACCCTTGGTTTTGACAGCACATGACTCACAAAAATCTCATTGCCTACATTTTAGTAAAAGAAAAAAAATCTTTCACATGGATTTCCGCCAGCCATTATATTTCTTTGTATCTCCTCTCTTTTACCACACCATCGCTCCTTCATCTCCACTCACAACTCCTCCTTTTGACTTTCATGAAGGATAAACCTATGAATCATTTTACTTTCCATCTACATGCCACAGAGTTCTCCACCTTTCTCTTGACCTCCACTTCAGGAACATCGTGACCACAATCATTTTCCTCTCCATCCCAATAGCTCAATGCACCCAATTCATAAACTTGGATTAACATGGCCTTTGTCCTCTTTGAAAACAAGATAGGACCATTGAACACTGCTTCCTTCTATGTCCAAGAAGACATGCTCTCACTGATATCTTTCAATACATTGGTGGCAACCTCTTCCCACACATCCCCGCAATTCACATGATATCCTTCTTGGACCCCTTGAACCTGTTTCCTTTTGTGCCATCCGGTTTTTTATTTGAACTACGCATTTTCATCTCACTTGGTAAGAAGGTTGGGCACACTCTTCTATTTCCCCACTTCCAAAGCCACAACAAGCTTCCACTGGGCGCTCAAACAGCACATTTGGTTCCGATCCTCTCTTTTCTTTGCCGCGGGAGGAAAAAAATCCAAAATACGTCTCAATTCTTTTGTTTCCAATCTCTTCCATCCCATCGAGATACCTCATCTTCTCATAATAGACCTAGGTGTTGCTTTTGGTTGTCCTCTCCTTTACCCTTTGGAGGAGACCTCCAATCATTTACTTCTTTCCACCTTCCGGTTATCCTTGAAGAACTATGTTCAGTCCCCAGGCTTCTTTTGGTCCCAAGGTAACCCCTCCCAACAAAAATAAGTGAGAGGAAAGAAATCATCATGGTCTCCACGAGACAAAAGGTTTATAGCAGCCATGTCCATGAGTTGAATAAATATTCTCCCACATCTAGAAGTTGAATGATAACAACATTCCGTGCAAGCATGCTTCCCTACATCCCGGAGTGGGGGTTTGTGCCAGTTCACTGACATACACAAGTCTCTAAACTGCACAAGTGGGAATTATCATCCTATCATTCATATCCCACCATTCATGAACCTCCTAGTTTTTACGGCGTTCATCAAAGGGAATTTTGGCCAACTTCCTTGACCTCTGGTGTTCTGTTCGAATAGGTTTGATATCTTGATACTGGTTGTTTTACTTATTTACAGTTCTAGAATTTGTAATGCAGCGCCTTCAATTCTTTGAAATCCCTGACTTCTGGGTGGATTTTCTCAATGCAGCCTCTTTCGAGGTGGCATCTCAAGTAACTCGAGCAGCTAAGAACCCACAAATACCTTATTCTTTTTCCTTCTGTTTAAAATATTTTCCAGAAATTTTGTAAACTCTTCACCGAAGTACACTTATCACTAATTCCAGGAGCACACCTCTTGCCAGGTGCTTGAGTCATCTTGTAAACCAGCTCTTTTACCTGAGATATACCAACGTCCTCCTTGGGATAACACTTGGTATAGAATGCATCTATGCCAGAGGGGAGACCGACAACTTTATGCCCATGCGACAACCTTGCACAAGTATTCAACCCACCTCCACCATCCAAAAAAATTCATACCTCACGAGCGAGTGCACCTGGTGGCAAGTAGCACTAAACTGACAAAGAATTTTGTGATGGAGGACGAACACGAGAAATCCACAGTGCTCTCTAAGAAAACCAGGCAGCTGCAGCAGCAGGCAGCGCAGTGACTAGAGCAGCTTTGAAGACTCGGATGACCAATTTGGTGACAAAAATCTTGGGATTGGCAAACCTTTCACCTTTTCCATTCCCTATTGGGGTGACATGTGGCATGATGGGAGGAGGCACCAGCCAGAAAGCTCATATGAATGATGACCTTACCTGGAAGCTGTCAGGACCCAAAAACGTAAAAAATCATCTGCTGCAAAAACTCACCGCGGTGATAGAGGAGCTACACAATAAACGTGCACAGAAATCAGAGCTCATTCAGAGAAAGAACAAACCCTCAAATGCACCCTAAGTCCGGCTACAGCTTCCGGAACTGTTCTATCCTGTAAATGCAAAAGGAAAGACGGTTTTGATTTGGCTAACTGTTCAGGTATACTTCTCCGTTGTTAGGATCAGCAAGGATTACAAGAAACTTGACCTCTCAACCTTGTTTTGTGTGGCAAGCCATGGATCTGGTAGTCCAATCTAACTGACATCCAGTGACAGCAGGAGACTGGCAGAGCTGGATCAACAGCTGACACTACCAATCTCATAGCATTGCTGAACAGGGAAGTAGCAAGGGGAACGGCCTGATGGATTACAGAGAGATTGAGAGAGGGTGAGCTTTGTGCCGGTTCAGCACTTAGTCACAACCAACTGCTGATGCTCTCAGTTTGTGAGAGGAGCAGCATGGGGATAGCCATTGGGCCAACTCTGGCTCCTGAAGCCATGTAGGGGAGGCCTCTTCTGTTGTTGTGAGGGGTGAAGGCTCTTGCATGCTGTGAAGAGGGAATAGAGGCAGTGATCTTAGTCACGGTGCACGGATCAAGATGTGAAAATAGAACAATTGAAGAGAAAAGTGTGGAGAATGATGTCTGAGCTTCAAGCCCTACCGGGTCAGGCATCGACATGACGGGCAGATGGTGGGATCCAGCAATGCGTTCTAGTAGTGCATAGGTAGCACAAATCTAAGAATCTCTGGAAATTAAGTGCTGGAATTAAGTGGACAAGAGGTGCAAATGAACAAGGTCACCGACGGAGTGGCTGTACAGCCGGAACATCCCATTCCAAGACAAAGAAATGGTTCCAAGCAGGGAAATTGCCGGTTTACTAGCCAAAAGTTGAAGAATATTTGTTTGCAGACAAATATTCTGATGCCTGCATGCCATTGTGTAAAGGACAGGAGCCACTTGGGCAAACTGTAGACGTGGGCCAGGGGCAAATCCTTGAGACACAAGTGCACCGGGTGGCATGACAGCTAACATGCATGGCCCACAAGGGTTGAGTGCATGGGAAGCCACCAAAGACTGAGGTAGGCCTGGCAAAGAATAGGTACTGGAGGTAATCTACTTTAACATGAAACAGCACGCAAGGATGGGTTCTCTGAGCCAACAGCTTGAACAGCAGATAACAAGCCTCAAACAAAAACTAAGGCAAACAGCAGGCTGCCAAGGGCTTGGTGCCACCCAGACAACTCGTGGAAACATTCAGACGTTTTTAACAAGAGGGTTCTGGGTATGGGCATAGCCAAGCGCCAATCACAGCTCTGTCTATTGGGGCTGCCAAACCCTCTGCCAGCAACAGCTGCATAGACCAGGAGTCTTGCCAGGGACACCACCCACCGGGAGCACTACAGCCATTATCAGCACCGACCTCCTATCCACCTCCAGTAGCACTACCTGCTGAGTGCACCAACCTCACCAGGAGCACCAACTACTGAGGCCATGGGCTCATCCAGCAGGACTCCAGCCCAGGAGCACCAACTCCACTGGCAGCACCACCAGAAGATTCCAGAATTCTGGTGCAGACAAGCACCGTTGCGCAGGGCGTGATTTGGGCGGAGCACCACCACAGGAGGAACACGGACCTGAGGCCCAACTTCAATGGATTTTCAATGACAGAGCAACAGAAGCTACATGGAAGAGAGGTGGGAATGGGGAACACGTGGACATAGACGATGACCACGCAAAGGCAATGGCCAAACTGCGATGAGGATGTGTGAGGAGAACCTATAGGAAACTCATGGAGGAATACAACACATGTGATGCACACACAAAAAGCCCAAAGTTGACCATCAAGAAGATGACCAACAACTGCAGGAGAGACCAAAAATAGGCCAGATACCATTCAAGAGGGAGAAGGGTGCAAAGACTGAAAACATTAAGACTTGAAGAAAATTCAGGCTGGCGAAGAGCCTTTGTGAGGAGGCCAACAAGCTGTAATTTGGCTTTATTTACACTTGGATACATCCCCAGCCATGGCAATGTCACACGCATAATGGTGCTTGATGTTGATGTGTCTAATCCGATGGTGAAGGGTGCCCACGTTCCTCGCAATGGCCAGGCCACTCTCAATGTCGGTGTACGGAGGCATAGCCTGAGTGGGAAGGTGGCAAAGCCACAATGCCTCCATAGTCGTGCCACCAATGGTCATGTACTCCGTCCCACCGATGCTGCAAACAGCACATCCCTGTTTCCCACTACACCAAGAAATACCGGTACCCCAAGTAAAGAAGACGAAGTCACCCCGGCATTGAGCATCCAAGTCCCGGGCATAGCTACTGTCAGCATAGCCCTCAAGATGTGGCACGACCAACCTGGCCAGAAGGACAAGGCCAGAGCGGGCAGCTTGGAGGACGGAGCACAAGACATACACAGTTGCGTGTAGGTGAGTTTGGTAGGATTAGTGTGCATACTTGGTATTGTGGGCCACACGAAGAACAATCCGAGTGTCCGGCAACATGGGGGATGAGGCAGTGGAGAGGGGAAAGAAAGATGAACAGGTGACGAAAAACGGTCAGCAAGAGCATGCACGTATCACTCCTGGTGGTCGCAAAGGAACCCAGGGAACTGCTCAATCTGCATACCCAGAAACATGGCCGTGTGGCCAAGGTCATTCATGCCATACGCCAAGGAGAGGAGATCCTTCACCTTGGCGATTGCGGATGAGGAGGTTGTTTACGTACACTGGGATGAAGGCAGGCACGATGGTCGCACCGCCGACATTCATGGAGGTGTCGGACCGGCTAGGGTGAAACGCCAAACAAGCTGTTGGCATCAACATGTGTGTGCACCCTTGAGGATCCCGAGCTATGGCTCGTTCACACTCCTAACTGGTTTTGGCGAGACAAAAACTCCGGAGGCAACTGACTTTGAGGATGGAAAGGGACTTGCATCAAAACTCGCAAAGTTATCTCTTGATCAAAACAACAAAACAATGAAATTTTATAGCCACTAAGCCAAATCCGGCGTGCTTTGGTGTTTCCAAAACACCTAAGCATGCCAGATCTGAAGCTTCCAAGCAATTCTGCGGCGTCCAAAGTATCCCTTGGCAGTCTGTTTTATTTTCCTACCTAGCAAGGTTTCCTTTTCCACCTATGAAAGCTTCTGTCCCTTCCTGAAAATCTCAGGTTGCTTTTTGTACTAAGAAAGGTATCCAGAACCATTTGGTGCATCCAGTTGGCCTCTACTAGAAGCAACTCCTTCTTCAAGGCTCAGAACCTTCCCAGAACTTCTTCTGACCTTTGAGCAGTAAGGAGGTAGACTCTAGAAGATAAGCCAACCTCCTTTGCACCTGTTTTTCATACCCGTTCAGGCAGGAAAGAAGATTCCATCTCATGACTTAAACCCAGGCCCTTGCCTTTTCAGGTTAAATCCTTTAACCACCAGGCCACAAGGGCCTGCCTTTTAGGTGTTTTGTTTTTGGGTCACAGCCACCACGGTGAGGAGCACATCTCCAACATTCTCCCCCTTGCACATCACCCATGCCGGCTGTTTGTGCCAGACCTTCATCTGAAGAGCCTTAGAAAAGACAAAGCTCCACACATGTAGGATCATGTTGGTCCTTGTGTAGTGCCTTTCTTATGGCATCAGCAAGCATATGCTTTGTTCTGCAGTACACTAGTACAACCTCACCCCTTGCGACAAGATCTCACGCAAAGTGATGCCTGATCTCTATGTGCTTGGTCCTTTGGTGAAGCACAGGGTTCTTGGTCAGGATGCTGGTGCTCATGCTTCTTTATGTTGAGCGTGGTTGGCTTTCTATCCAGCACCCCATTTTCCTTCTGTAATCCCTGCAGCCATAGCAACTTCTTTGCCGCTCCCGCAAGCGTGATGTACCCAGCCTCAATTCTGGAAAGCACCACGCAGTCTTGCTTCTGGCTTTCCTAAGAAACTGCTGCACCTCCAAGCACAAATTGGGAATGGTCTGTTACATTGATGTAGCGGAAGATTCTCTTGACTGCGTGCCAAAGTAGCGGACCTGGATTAGCAACATAGTGTCTTACTTGCCCCTCAGAATTGGAAAGATTGGGTCGCATTGCAACCATCATGTACATGATGCTAACGGCGGAGGACTGGTAAGGAACTCTAGACATCTCCTCTTTCTCTCACTCCATGCTTAGGCCCATTCTCGAGCTCAGCTTATACATTGTGGTCATGGCCGTGTCAATGGAATTTCACTCCTGAATGTTGTAAAGGCGGAGCACCTCCTGCACATACTTTTTTTGCCCAATCTCCAGCATGTGTGTCTTGCGATCCCTCTTGATAGTGATGCCCAGGTAGTACTCAAGATTACCCATATCTGACATCATCAACCAGCTGCCAA
>SZWC01003920.1:7510-17735 GCA_023375785.1 Penium margaritaceum | reverse complement strand
GCTCCCCCTATCCCTCGTCCTCGCTTGCTCGTTTTCAAGGAGGGCAAGGGGGGGCGAGGGCACAAGGCCACGAGGCCTCGCCCTCGAGGCCCTTGTGGCCCCTCAGCCGCCGATCGGGCTGAGGCCGCGATCGGCGGCTGGCGGCTGGCCGGCCGGTGGCCGGCCGGTCGCTTGGCCGGCCGCCGGCCGTCCAGCCGGCCGGCAGCGAGCTGGCCGGCGGCCAGCGAAATGCTGGCCACCGGCCAGCCCTCGCTGACACGAGGGGTGGTGCACAACCACCCCTCGCTTCAGCGAGGAGGGAGGGCCGAACCAGCCCTCCTGCTACATTCCTCCCCACTTATTATGAACCGTCTTGGTTCATGAACAACAAGCAGGATTTTCAATTAGTGAGTCAACAACATTGTGAAAGAAAATTGATAATTTCAATCACCAGCTAGACATGAACACGTGCATGGTACTTGGACCTAAGCTGCAGCTTGTAGGTCAGCACGGCTAGCGGCCTCCCCCCTTAAGGCTGGAGCGTCCGCGCGATTACCATGTTGGGCGTCCCCAACCTCCTATGGTCGCTGTCCATGAATGCTGCCCCGTTGGAATGTTGTTCACTTTTTCCGCGTTCAGGTGGTACCTCCTGCCACGCGTTGATCTGTGCGAGCTGCAAGCTCACTCCAGTACTCGTTGACCACCCCTATGGGCAATCGAGATTCGGGCTCCCATGAATTATGTTCAGGTCCACAACTGGCCCAATGAACAAGGTACTCCCTAACAACACGTGACCGAAGAGTACGCTCTCGGTGTTGGAGTAGACGAAGGACCTCGTATTGGCCGTCGACAGCAAGGAACTATTGGCGGTGGCTGAACGGTTTCGTCTGCCGTGTATGGAGCCAGCAGGTTTACTTGAAACACATCATGTATCTTAATACTCTGTGGAAGTAGCAATCGGTATGCCACTGGCCCAATGCGTGCTACAATGGGAAACGGCCCAATCCACTTAGGTAGACGTTTTCTTGCTCTTGGCGACTTCAGCCAAAGGTTTTTTGTGCTAAGTAGCACTTTGTCACCGATGTCAAACGAGACCTCCCGGCGACCATTGTTGGCATATACCTTTTGTCGCTACCGACCAGCTTGAAGGTGACCCTTCGCCTCCTGTAACAAGGAGTCGATGCGCTCGGCAAAGGCTTGAGCGGAAGGAACTTGCCCTTTTGTACTCCCACTCTTCACCAGTGAAGAGGGTACCACTTGATGCCGATCACTGTTCAACACGAACGGTGTGAACTGTGTAGACTCGTTCACCGAGTTGTACACTGCAAACTATGTCCGTGCTAGGAATTCGTCCCAATCATGCATGGCAGGGTCCACGTACATGCAGAGCATCTGCTCGAAAGTGCGATTCATGCGCTCTGTTTGTCCGTCAGTTTGAGGGTGAAATGCCGTCGACATTTGCGACTCACTGCCGAATGACTCGTGTATCTTTTGCCATAACTTACTAGCAAATTTTCGATCTCGATCAGAGATAATGCACAACGCCAAGCCGTGGTACTTTACGACACCCTCAAAGAAGAGACGAGCAGTCTCATCTGCGTTCACGTCAGTGGTTGTAGGAATGAATTGTTTCATCTTTGCCAAAATATCCACAACCACTAGTATTGCATTGTGGCCACAGGCCGTGTCCGGAAGACCACTAATGAAGTCCATGCTGACGCACTCCCATAGAGTCCCAGGAATGGGAAGCTATTGGAGGATTCTAGCAGGCTTCTTGTTACTAGCCTTATTCTGAAGACATGGGTCGCATGTCATGCAATACTTATGGACATCGACACTCCATCCTGGCCACCAATAGTGGTTCGAGAGTGCTTGTCCGGTCTTTCGGGATCCCACATGACCTGCGACCAGCGGGTCATGGAACTGGGAGATAACATTTGCTAGAAAGTCTCCCAAGTTTGGCACAACAACTTGTTCTCCGTGCCAGAAGATTCCTGCGGCCTCCACCAAGTCGTACTTGTCCAGATTTCAAGAGTCTTGAAACAAAGAATCCACACAGTATTCGATCCGGATTCTATTTACAAAAACCATTGTAATGGATAATCTCTTGTGGTGGTTTCCGCAGAGGTGTAGGGTGATCTGGTGATTGTACTGTTGCTGTTGTAATGGCCATGAAACACCCACCGACCTCGGTGGTTGCTTTAACTTCCACAGGTTGTCGGCTTAGTGGATCGGCCACATTGATGCGTCCTGGCCAATATTCCCACTTTAACGAGAATCGGCTCAGGTATCGCTCCAACGCGCCTGTCGTCTTCACAGGTTCGGTTGCGTTTGGAAAAACACCAATGGATTATGGCCGGTCATGACCGTCACACCTCCTTCAGCACCCTCGAGGAAGCAGCACCACATCTTGAAAGTGTGTACTACCGCGAGGAGCTCTTGGTCCCCAGTCGTGTACCGCATTTCCGTGGGGATGAGCTTCCAGCTCTCATACGCAACTGGGTGACCGTTCTGCATGAGGACGGCTCCAAGTCCTACTACCGACGCATCACATCGCACCTCCCACGGTTGCGATGGATCCGGAAGAGCTAGGTTGGACGCCATGGATAGAAGCTCTTTGACTTTGAGAAAAGTGTTCTCGCAATCAGATATTCATTCCCAACGCACGTCTTTTTGCGTGAGCCTAGTTAGTGGTGCTACCAGGGTCAAATACCCTTGCATAAATCGTCGAAACTAGTTTGCAAGGCCGAGGAAAGACCAAATCTGCCCAACATTTTCGGGGCGTGGCCAGTCCACAACGGCTTGGACCTTTCGTGGGTCGACACGGATGCCGTTCTTGCCGACAATGTGTCCAAGGTATTTGAGCTCATCTTGTGTAAACTTGCACTTGCTCACTTTTGCATAGAACTTCTGCTCCCGAAGAATTCCGAGAACTTCACGGAGATGTTCTATGTGCTCTTCCATTGATTTGGAGAAAGCCAGGATGTTGTCTAGGTAAACCAAGACAAACTGTCCGAGTTGCTTAGCGAACGTTCGGTTCATTTCTCCTTGGAAGGTTCCCGGGGTACTTGTAAGCCCAAAGCATAACACTCGGAACTGATAGTGTCCCATGTGCGTTCGAACCCCGGTTTTGGGCACATCATCTTCCGTAATACGGATTTGATGGTACCCTTGGGACAAACCCAAGGACGAAAATACTTCTGCGCCTTGGAGTTGGTCAAAACGGTCCTCAATCTGCGGTAAGGGAAATCAATTTTTCACCGTCAGCTTGTTCAACGCCCAGTAATCCATGCACATGCGTAAACCACCGTCCGTTGTTCACAAAATGGATCGGCGCACCATACGGTGAACTACTCGGCTCGATCCACCCTTTTTCCAGGTACTCTTTGATTTGGCATTCGGCCTCTCGCCTTTCTGCTGGACTAAGGCGATACATGGGTATGAACGGAGGAGTCGCCTCCGGATTTAGCGGAATCGTGTGGCCCATGTGTCTTTCTGGTGGAAGCCCAGCCGGTGGGTCTTGGAATGCATCTAAGAACTCCGCCAATAGAGCTGACATCTGTTGTGGCGTGTCTTCTTTCACGTTGTCCTCCATTTTTTGCAGCTGCGCCAAGGAGTATCAACAAACTTGTCAAATACGTCTCTTGACCTGCATCGCAGACAAGCTGGCATGGACTTTGAGTCAGGTTGGTGATAATTCCGTACTCGGAATCAATGTAAAACGGCGCTGTCCTTTTTGGAGGATCAAACGCTTTGATTCAAAGCACATTAGAGCCTTGTTCTCACGGAGCCAGGGATCGCCTAGCACCACATCAAACGGGTCAAGAAGGTTGAGTACCTTCAACGTGACACTCTGTGTGTACCCTTGAATACAAATTTTCGCTTTACAAGTACCGATCACGGGTACCGTACGATTGTCACTGACAACAACTGCGCCATTTGATGGCTCGTACTTCATGCCAACCTGTTGGGTAAAGCCAAGGCTAACAAAAGAGTCGTCNTGTGTGTACCCTTGAATACAAATTTTCGCTTTACAAGTACCGATCACGGGTACCGTACGGTTGTCACCGACAACAACTGCGCCATTCGATGGCTCGTACTTCAGGCCAACCTGTCGGGTAAAGCCAAGGCTAACAAAAGAGTCGTCTCCTCCAGTATTAGCAAGTACGTTCACGGGAGCATCAGCTAGGTGTCCTTTGAACTGCATCGTCATATTACCTCCACTCTTCTGAGTTAACAGGCTCAACGACGGCAAGCCGAGTTTGTGATAAACACGGAATCTATACGATGGGCATCGCAACACCCATGATTCACCCACTCGAGTCCACATCTTGTGGGCACATGTGAATTCGGCTAGCACCTTCCAGTCTTTCAATTTGACTGTGTCAAAATCGTCGACTAAAGGTACCGCAAATGTGCTTGAGCTCATTGCTTTGAGGGCGTTTGCTTCAATCACTGTATCACAGAATTCTTACACAGTGGTCAGTGTCGCCACCACTAACCATGTACGATCATGCATCTCGTCCGGAGATTCAAGGTTTAGTGGGCAATGTCGGTGAACAAGTGTAGAATGCGGTTCAACAACACGAGAGAAAACAACGAAGAAATTTGAACTCGTCAAAATCTAGAATTGTTTAATATCCTCATCTAAAAACATGAACCCACACTCGTGATCCAGTTTTACCCCTGAGTGGTCCCCACTAACGTCACTCAGGGGTGGGGAGAGCCCGCCCCACAACCTTGTCCGTTACCACGGCCGGGCTCAATGCCGCGACCACGACCCTGTCCACGGCCCTGTCTGCGGCCTCCTACTGCACCATCCCCACAAGGTGCTGCTGTTGCAGCTAACGCCACGGCCTCTTGTCCACCAGCAGCAGCCTTAGGACACTGAGCCCTAAAGTGGCCCGGTTGCATGTAGTTGTGGCAGAGCCCTTCGCGGAAGGCTGCGTTGCGACGCTCACGCGCCGCCTGCAGCTTGTCATTCTCGCGGCTGCGCTTGTTGTTGGGGCCCTTGTGTCCACCAGCCTTCTTGGCTAGAGGGTTTGCGGGTTGCTTGCCCTTGACCCCACCTCGCTGTCCAGCTGACCCACCAGCCCCTGCAGCCTCCATACACATGTCGCGGCCTTGCTGTGCATGCGCGTTTGGCTATGCATCAGAGTATTACTTCGGGTTTGCCGAATACACTTCACTCATGTAGTCGCGCAACACCCTCCAGCTTGTCCAAGCTTTGCCAGTGGCTGTTGTGGTGGTCTTCTTCTTCAGGTTCTAGCTGGCGAGACCATCACGTAAGTACTTTACTAGCATGCACTCGGGGTACTTGAAGGTTTGAACCCCATTGCCCTCGGTGAAGCTTTCGGCTTCCTCGACGAGTGTGGTGAACTCGCTCAAGTATGATTCAAATGAGCTGCCCAGCTGCCTAAAGTCCTTGATCTTGTAGAAGGCGCGTTGCGCCTCCTCACGTTGGGTGCACTTTTTGTGCATGATCGTGCAGAATGTCTCCCAAAGCATGGGCTGCCACTCGAGGTGCGGCTGCTGCACAGTCCACTCCTTGACCACATACTTGAAGAGTTTTTCTTCAAGCTGCGTCGTGGCAAGGTCGCCCCACTGGCTGAGTGGAGCCTTGTGGACACGTAGAACGTTCTCCATGCGATTCAGCCAGTCGGTCAGCTTCACGCCCTTCTTGAAGATCTCCACACTATGGAGGAAAGACGTGTTCATGACCGACCCCAAAATAGTCGAGGTAGGCAAGTCGTCGTTGCCACCGGAAGTGGCATCCGCCGCTGCGGCATGCTGCGCTTGCTGTTGCATCCGCACCTGGGTCATGCTCTTCAACCTCTTGTCGAGGTCGTTGTATTGGCGGCTTGCCTCATGGGCGGCCAGGCACTACAGCTGACCGTCACAGTCGAGGTCCGTGATGCTCTGCCCGACGTGGGCTAGCAAGTTGGCAAACACGAAGTTGAGCTCTGATGACGTCAGAGCATCGACGATAGCTTCCAGGGCCTCGAGTTGTCCGTGCACCCTTACCTACTTCAGGAGGGTACGGTTTGCATACACAGCTCTAAGGAGTCCCACCTTTTGGAGGAGACTGCCGTCGACGATGATGCTCGAGTAGGCGCTGCCCTGCCCCATTGCGACCACATCGTAGGAAGGAGGGTCCGTCCCCATTCCTAAGAGTGGTGCCATATCTCCACCATCGGTGGTGATCTTGAGTCGGCCTGCTGCCTCAGCAACAAACTCCACGAGCCTACGACGGTCATCGCAAATTGCCTTCACGGCGACATCGTACGGCTCGTTCTCACGGGAACTTCCCGTATGGCTGCTTTCAGCACCCTTCCTGCTCTCGGCAGTCTCGCTGCCGTCGGTAGCTTCAGGCGATGTGGCGGGCGCCTTGCCCTTCTCAAGCAATCGGATCGAGATTGTCGCACGACGATGGCGATGATCGCGACCCTCGTCGCCTTTGCCATCGTCGGCGTCGTGCTCTTCATCGGGGTCCCCCTCCGGGAGATCCTCCTCCATCGCGTCGTCCGTCCCGTGGGGGTCGCCCACGTACTTGTCGACGTGCTTGTCGAGCACCTTTTTGGCCTCCGCACGCTTCTCGGTATCGCCGAGGTTGGCGTCAGTTGCCTTTGGCGGTACGGTTGCCTTTGGCGGTATGGTTGCCTTTGGGTTGGCAACCATGCTCGCGGCGGCGGCTCCCAAAACTTGGAGTCCGCCGAGAGCTCGTGGTGAGGCCGTCACCACCTTGCCCTTGTTGGTCTTGGACGGTCCGGCACTTGACATCTCGTCGCCCGTACAACTAGCACGTGAGGATCACCCCACAACGTTAAGGAGGAATCGCCTCCCGTAAACCCCTTGCTCTCACAATCGGTGAGGCAATTATGAATTCATTTTCTATGTTCCTAGGCCGCCACATCGGCACAAGGTCGTCGGTTTTGAAACTAGTCTTCCTAAGCCGTGACTCACGGTGATTAGTAGTGACTAGTACCTAGGCAAACAGAGTATAACAATACAAGAGAATAACAAGAAGTGTGAGTACCGCTCACAAACTAGGACGAAGAGTAAGAAAACCTCTATAAACAAGCAAGTACAAGGTCAAGAAGGAAAAGACTAATTTTCTTCTTGTCTTATTGTCTTCTTGTCTTCTGGTCTTCCTTGGTCTCTTCTCGCGTCTTCTTGGCACACCTTGTCCCCCCTTGGAGGAGCCTTTTTTGTGCTCCACGGTAATGTGGCGGCCTCCAAAAAATCTCCAAGTAGCGCTTTTCTCCTTTTTCTTTTTCTCTTAGGCCGTGAGAGTCTTTGGTACTGGAGAAAGGCGCTACCCCAACTTTTGGTTAAAGAGGAGCGGGAGGAGCCTTGAGAAGAGGGGGAAAGTAGGTGGTTTTGGGGGTGGGTACTCCCTATCCCGTCCCACAAATTTTCCCCTAGCCCACTGGGATGGAGAAGAGACTGTGGAGAAGAAGTCCCAAGAAATAGAGCTCTTCTCTAGCTTCCTAACGTACTTTACGGTGCTTCAAACGATGAAGCGTAGATGCCGCAGTCCCTTCTTGCCTTTCTACTGCTACTTGCAGCTATCAGCGGCATTTTATACACGATGTAGCCACCGTTTCCGTCGAACCCTCAGTCGCGGGGGTCGTTTGGCTCTAAGAACCACTGTAACGGGTCGAGTCTCAAGCTCCTACTCTGAAGTCGTCGTCGGAGTTCGCAGCATGGCGTTCTCAGTCCGCGTCAAGGGTTTATCCCTTTCACAGGACTGAGGGGCAATCGTCATCAACAACCCAAAGCAGGGAGACTCGAATATTTCGAGTCTCCGGAGGCCCATTTCCGTTTTTAACCCTACCCCTAGTTTTGGGACCCAAACCGGGGGTTTTTACCTCCAACTCGTGTGTTCGCATGAGTTATTTTGTTTATTTTATGTCGAATTTCGTCGCAAACGAACTTCGATTTACGTTTTGCCGTTTTGGCGCAAAATCGTCGCGTGCGAGGCACGCTGGCGATTTCGCACCAGTTCTCTCGTCCTCACCTTCGCTCGTCCTTGCTTGCTCATTTGCAAGAAGGGCGAGGGGGGGCGAGGGCACGAGGCCACGAGGCCTCGCCCTCAAGGCCCTCGTGGCCTCTCAGCCGCCAATCAGGCTGAGGCCGCGATCGGCGGCTGGCGGCTGGCCGGCCGGTCGCTTGGCCGGCCGCCGGCGGTCCAGCCGGCCGGCAGTGAGCTGGCCAGCGGCCAGCAAAATGCTGGCCGGCCAGCCCTCGCTGAAGCGAGAGGTGGTGCGCAACAACCCCTCGCTTCAGCGAGGAGGGAGGGCCGAACCGGCCCTCCCGCTACATCAACGGTTATAAAGAAATTAAATTTATTTCTTGGAAAACAATGTGGCATCGACGATCCACTTTCCATGCCCTCGTACACCCTAGCAAAGAGTAATGCCGCATTCTATTGGAGGAGTGCCACAACAATGGCCTAAGTGGAAACTTTTGCGATGACAAGATGGTAAAAAAATCACAAAGCACTACTGGTGGGAAAACATGCTATAACACATCGCAAAAAACTACAAGACTACAATGTGTGTCTATGCCATACATCAAGTTGAACTAAATATCTGGGTGTGCTTTATCCACTACTTTTACCATGGAATCATGATCAAATATCTCCTTGGGCTTGGCGATATGATTTCTTGTCACACCAAAAGGGTTTGCTGTAATAGTCGTGCTTGTGGACTTGCTTTTTAAAATGATGCACTTCATTCCAATTATGACAATCACTGCATAGGGAAAGCATAACGGTTTGTCAACAATGTTATCTGACTGTGTAATGTCTTGCCTCCATCACAAGCAAAAGAGATGAAATATTCGCCAGCAGGTTTGGCAGGAGCTGATGACTTGCTACAGCAGACCGAATTAACTACCAATATCTCTCCATCTCCAAAACAGCGGGCAGGTTCAGACTCAGACTCAAACTTCGTAACAACTACTTGGAACACAGTGTTTACCATATGGCATTCAGTGGACGGTGAAGCTATTGACAGCCAAATTTGCATGACAATTTACGACCTCAACACTAACTGAAGAAATGACATTTGAAGTCGTTTACGACAAACTACCTGCAGCTCAGACGCATTTTCAAGGTTCAATCAGCATGCTTGTAGTCAATACAAAGTGACGGAACTTTCAAGAACATGTGGTTCAAACCTTGCCAAACAAGAAAAGACACCGGCAAGGATGTAAGCGGCATACAAGCATGAAATGGACACCTTTTTACACATTGGTGATCACGTACTACTCACCTGAATGAACGTCAGACTTTGAAAACATGACTTCCCAAAGCTCAAAGACAACTGGTTAGAGTTTTGCGAACAAGGGAATAGAAACACGTGTTGTCCGAAAACTCCGCCAACAGAACAACATGACCACCCACTTGGTGTTCCACATCAACAGGCTTAAACCTCACTAAGATCCAAGCGAGCAATTCCTAGGCACTATGTGCCTCCAAAATCTGTCAAAGCAGACAAGGGGACAGCGTACATGCTTGAGGACAAGTATCCTAAACCATTTTGGGACACCACCATCGAGGACAAATGGCACAACATCTCCACAAGTGGCAGTGATATGACAATTCACGCAAAAGATGGTAGACTTACAACAATGTTTGAGATGCGGATAAATTGATTGACGGCTTTTTTTTTTGTAGACCGATGTACGTCTTGCAATCCGCAGGAAGGTTGCGACTTAAAGGAGGCAAGTGGTACATTACTGACATACACTAGTCCTTAAACTATGCGAGTGGATATTTCCATCCTTAAATTCATTGCCCACCACACGTTGACCTTCATATTTTTATGCTACTGTCCCAAGGAAGTTTTAGCTGAATACACGGCCCTCTGATGTTCTGTGTCAAAAAAAATTAACAATTGTGACCACTTTCCAGAAGTGACAACAAATCTTTTTCTAATTGTGTCAATGTTTTGATGTTGTATTGTGGACTTCTCGATGGCCTTAGAATTTTACACAAACCTAAGCATGCCTCATTCTTGTTTTCGTTATTCCATATATGAGTTTCAAAGTTGCAATCATTGTCATTGGAATACACTTCATGTTGATTGCCAATCATACAATGGTCCAAATTGTTTGTATTGTTTTTTGCCACACAAATTCTCCCTATGAACCGCCTCCTTTTTGCTTCACATAATTGGTTGCGGGTCGGAAGGAAGTTCAAAGAAACAGGGTCATCTCTACCTATGAATTGTACATCTAT
>SZWC01003919.1:153844-165162 GCA_023375785.1 Penium margaritaceum | reverse complement strand
GGCGTGTTCTCTTTACGTTCCACCCACTGCTGCTGCTTCTACTGCTCACACGTCCCCCTGTGCTCTGGTACCGAATTGGAAACATTTTTTAGGGCATGCAGGCCCATGCAAAAACGAACATGAGCTCTGTGTGTTAGTGCGATGCAAGACGGCAGGAATTTGGCTAAGTCTGGAACGGTGAATATAAAGAACAAGGAGAGTTTTCAAATGAGCCCCTAGTGGGCTTATATAGGGGCGCCGACAGGTAGCCGCACCAAGCCCCGTCACCCCTGGTGAACCCAAATGAGTCAACAGGGAAAACACACTGCATACACGATGACAGCAACAAAGGTGGTCTCCTCGAGGCACCGGAATAGCTCCCCGAGTGCCCGCGTCTCGACCACCGAGAAAATATGAGCAATGCCAAACAAATCTCAAAATCAACGTCCAGACATCACAGACGGCTTTGCGAACATCGGAAGCCCCACAACAGCCATCGGGTCGGGTCTCCTCGTCATACCGCTATAATCCACCGGGTGCGCGGGTCTCAACCCACCGAGAAAACTCTCCTACCTCCTGACAAGCCCACATGGCTGCCGGAACGCATCGCCTGCATCTCGCCGGCGCTATCGTACGTGTTGGAGAAGTATCGAGACACCCGGAAGGCCTGTCGTGTCGTCATGCTCTCCTCCACCATATACCTTGGATGTGGGTATATCGGTAAATTAGCAGTGTCGGTCGTGACGGGTGGACGCCACACAAACCAACGGGCTGCGTTCGCAGTGTTGGTATAGTGGTATGGTCCAGTTTTCAGGCAAAACGGATGACGCCCGGGTTTTGGGCTGCTGGCCATGTGGCAGGCCGCACCGAGAAAACCTGCCAGCCTGAAAATAGAGTTGTTTTGTGATTGGCTCGTGATCTGAGTAACAAGCTGTACAGAGCTGGGGGAGAGCTAGAACTTGGAGGGGTCTCCCATTGTTGTTCATTCTTGATTGCTAATTAGTCACTTCCAGTTTTCAGTTGCTTTCTGGCGCTAACACCGGCGCGCGCATCTCCGAGTAACAAACACAGAGCTCGCAGACTTAGACTCTAGAGTGGCAGACTCAGGGGGTAGCAGACTTGAGCAACGTGCATGGAAGCCCGCACGCTACATCAACAATGATGTTGCCTCAGCCTGCTGCATAGATTCTAGCTTGATATTAGAGCCAAAGCGTAGTAGCAGCAGCAGAAGACTGGCGTACAGGTGCCAGACAATGCAGGCGGAGCCCAATACGTGCCAGTGCAGGGGAAATGCTGCCGAAGTTTTTTCGGCAGCATTGACCTGCCTGGTGGTGGCGTGAGATGTTTTCCCACGGCCATTGGGCCAAGGGAAATGCTGCTGGATTTTTCAAGCAGCAGTGACCCCCACGCTTGACGCGAGGAGGTGAGCGGCAGGCCACGTCTGACATCAACGGACAACGACGCACGTCACCCAGGTGTAGTAACTGGCACTAGCAAGCAGCAACAGCAACCTGCAACAAGAGGAGCGACAGGAAACTGCTGCGAGTAGTGGCAACAGCAGCAAGCCGCAGCTGCGTGCAGCAGCAGCACCTATCAGCAACACTAGCTCGCAGCAGCTTGTAGCATCAGCAGCCCGCAGCGACAAGTAGCAGCGGCGTCCAGCAGCAGCAACAGCAACAGCCAGGTGCAACAGCGGCAACAGCGAGCTGTTGCTACTCGCTACCCGCAGCTCGTCGCGAGCAGCGAGCTACAGGGAGCGAGCTCGCTACTTGCTGCAAGCAGCGGGCTGCCGGCAGTGAGCAGTGAGCCTGCTGCTCACTGCCCACTGCCCACGGCGAGCAGCGAGCTTGCTGAGCAGAAAGAGAAAAAAAACACATCAAAAAATCCCCCATCCCGTCAACAACTGCCTTAACTGTTGTAGCAGCCGCAGTAGCTCACAACAGCAGCAGCATCAGCAGCAGCAGCAGTAGTAGCAGCAGTAGCAACAGTTGCATCAAGAGCAGAAACAGCAGCATTAGCAGCAACAGTAGTAGCAACAGCAACTGTTTCAAGAGCAGCAGCTGCATCTGCAGCAGCAACAACAGTAGCGGCCTCAGCAACAGCCGCTGCTGACGTCAGCAGCCGTTCAGCTGACGTCACTACTGATGTCTTCAACCAAAAAGAAAAAAGGCAATCCTATAGATTCTAAACAAGATTTGTTCAAGTCAACCTTTTCACGCTGACAACACCGCTGACGTCACTACTGACGTGAGCAGTACAAAGAGAAAGAGAAAAAAAAGAGGTCCCTAAAAACATGCCCACTAGTCCTAGCGGTGAGGGGTCCTCCTCTGATGGGGGGGGGGGCTCGTCCCCCTTTCCTACATCAGCTGTAGTAGCTGCAATAGCTGCAATAGCAATAGCAGCAACCGGAACAGCAGCAGTAACCGCAAAAATAACAGCAACAGGAGAAGCAGCAACAAGAGCAACAATAGCAGCAGTAGCAGCAGCAACAGTAGGAGTAGCGTCACCCTGCACAATCTGTCGTTAGTCCTTCTGCCTCGACAGATCTGCTCGCCGCTCTTCAACAGGAGCTCGCAGCTCTGACACAGCAGCATGCGGCACTACAGCTGCCGCCACCCCCATTGCCGCAGCAGTCGTAGCAGCAGCAGTAGTAGCAGCCACCACTACATCAGCAGCTTCCCCAACAGCAGCCGCACCAATGTGAGCAAGCACAGTTTTCTCTGCGAGAATACGCGAGCCCGGCCCTATCCTTTGCCACACAATAACTGGCGCAGCAACACACCCTACGCCAGCAGTAGACGGTGACGTCAATCCTAGGCCCCACTTTGGATGCCGGCCGCAGGCCAAAGGAATTTGAAACCCCAACGCCACCGCTTCAGGGTGGCGACCAGTTCCGGAGCTGGGAACTCAGCTTCCGGATCTAGGCACACGGTGAGGGCCTATGGCCCTTCTACTTTCTGCCCTTCGACTCCACCCAGGCCAACCAGGTCTACGATGCCGGTCTCGCCGTGCGTGCTCTTGTCCCTGTCGCCCCTCCAGCCTCACGCCTCGTCCTTGAGTCCTTCCTCGGCGACCTCACCACCGAAGCCCTCCCTGACCCAACAACGGCCTGGCATGTACTCACGCGCCCTCATCGCCTATCTAGCGATGCTGAGACCAGCCGCTTGCTCCGGGAGTTCAACTCCCTTCGCATGGGGGAGATCAAGACGGTCACCTCCTACTGGGAGTGTGCAGAGGACCTACTCCTCCGCCTCAGAGATGCCGCGCCACCTCCCCTCTCTGTGCTCCTTCTCCGACGTCTTCGTCCACTACTCCTGGGAAATTCTCGAGGCGATGACCACCCAGGGTACTCTCATGCCCTGGGCGTACGAGCTCTTCCTCCGCATCGAGGAAGCTCGTGAGGAGTCACACATCCATCGCACGGAGTCACTCGCCTCCCTTGCCGTCGCCGCTCCTGCGTCGCGTCAGTGACCATCGCCGCCCCAGCAGCATCAGCATCCTCTGGCGCCTCCTCCTCTACCAAGAAGAAGAAGAAGGGCAAGAAGGGCAAGGGCAAGAAGCAGTATCTGGCAGCGCCAACCTTGTTTGCCATAACTGTGGCCAGTCTAGGCACGGATGGTACACGTTTTTGCTTCCGACTGACGAAACTCGTGTCATCGCCACCATGCGTTGCCAGCGCAAGCGCCGCCTTGCCATCAGCGCCGTCGCCACCGCTGTTCCTGCCACATCAATTCCACTCGTGACGGCACCACCTCAGCTTCCTTCACAGCTTTCGGCACCCGCTGCTCCATCATTGGCTTCCTCCTCTCCCTTCCTCGACTCTGGCACCATCACATTGCAGTCAATATACTATGTCGGACACTCCGCCCGCAAGTGCCAGCTGGAGCAACTCATTGCCTTCCAGCTCGGACTTCCTCGCCCTCCTCCCTAGGGAAGTGCGAGTTGCGGCGTTGCCAGTTCCTCCCCGTCCTACATGACAGAGTCATTGTTGCGTACATGGCTTGTATTTCCGTCTGTCCCGTCCTGTGCCACCCTCTCTTCTCCCGCTCCTCTTTGATATGATGTTGCCTGGCTAGATGACTGGCACTCGTGGTTTGCACCTCCGTCCACTTCGTCAGCTTCGCTCGTCCACTACAATGTGACTGTCAACAACCTGGCCACTCCGGTCCAGGATCCGTGAGAGACCTGATCATTGACCCCGGGGCCACGCATCACATGACGGCCTTGCGCGTGGCTTTGAGTGTGCTTGGTTCCTTCACTGATGTCACCGGGGTTCAGACGAGATCTGGTCAAGTCTTGCCCGTTCATGGTGTCGGCGTCGTTCGTTTCCGTAGTCCTACAGGTGACGTCTTCTTGACTGTTGTTCTCTTCGTCCCTGGCTTTGAGCTCAGCCTCCTGTCTGTCACCTCCCTTGATCGCATGAGCATGGAAGTTTTGCATTCACGTGGTGTGGGCACTGTGTCGCTACGTCCGTCCGGTCGTGTTGTCCTGCATGCCACCGCCCGCGACAACTTGTAGCATGTACCGCGCCTGTCTGCTCCCACCTCTGTCTCCTCTTCGCCGACTAACACTTGCCACGTGTTCGTCACCAGCACATTGTCTCCACAACACACGCGCCTCCTGCATCGCCACCTCTGTCACGTCCACTCTGCCACTATTGACAGCATGCTTCACACATAGACAGCCACGGGTCTTGACTCAGCCTCCTTTCCTCTGCCGTGCCCCACTGAGTGCATCGATTGTACTCAGGGCAAGATGCACCGCTCCACCTACCCCCTCTCTGCCTCTCAAGCGTCCGCCCTGCTCGACCTCGTCCACTCTCATGTCATGGGTCCTCTCCCGAAAGATTCTATCGGCGAGCACGGTCGTTACATTATGACCCTTACGGACGACTACTCTCGCTATTGCTAGGCTTTTCGCCTACGGAAGAAAAGCGACGTCGTGTCCACCATTCGGGATTGGTTTGTCCGTGCTGAACCCAAGTGTGGTCACTCCCTCCGCCGCTTCTACTCAGATCGCGGGGGCGAGTTTTTGGGGGAGACCACTCTTTTCCTTGCCTCCCGTGGTGTCCATCATGAGACGTCGGTACCTTACACGCCCGCCCAGTTCGGGGTCTCTAAGCGGTGGAACCGCACCATGGCCGACGCCGTGCGTACCATGCGGGTCAAATCTGGCACCTCTGACGGCTTCTACTTCGAGGCCACGACCTACATGACATGGCTCTGGAACCGGATTTCCCATGGACCCATTCCTCGTCAGTCCACCCCATACCAGCATTGGTGTGGAGAACGCGCCGACTTGCGTCCAGCCCGTGTGTGGGGCTGCGTGGCCATCATCTTGTTGCGTGCCCTGCACCAGAGTGGCAAGCTCGAACCTCGCATTCGCCCGTGCACCTTCCTCGACATCTCTCGTCAGTTGAAAGCCTGGCAATTTTGGGATCCCGCTCGCCGCTGCATTGTTGAGTCCCAAGATGTCCTCTTCTTTCAGGACCTGTTTCCTCGCTACCTCGTTCCCTCAAGCACGTCGATGTTCCTCCCATCACGTGGAGGAGTGGTGAGTCCGTCCTCCATCTTCCTGCGTCCGGGTGGTCCATCGCCTCCGTCCACGGACCCACTTTCGCCGGCCGCCCCGACCGTGTCTGCCAACCCCTTAGGGCCGGCTTCTCCGTTTGTGGACGTTAGCCCCTCAGGGCCGGCAACCTCGTCTGTGCCCGCCAGCCCCTCGGGGCTGGCTACCCCGCCCGTGTCCGCTAGCCCCTCAGGGCCAGTTTCCCCATCTGTGTCTGTGAGTCCCTCAGGGTCGGTTGCCCCGCCCGTGTCCGCCAGCTCCTCAGGGTCGGCTACCCCGTCTGTGTCCGCCAGCCCCTCAGGGCCGGCTGCCCCGTCCGTGTCTGCCAGTCCCTTAGGGCCGGTTGCCCCGTCCGTGTCTGCCAGTCCTTCATGGCTGGCTGCCTCACCCGTGTCCGCCAGCCCCTCAGGGCCGGCTGCCTCGTCCGTGTCTGCCAGCCCTTCAGGGCCGGCTGCCCCGCCCGTGTCCGCCAGCCCCTCAGGGTCGGCTGCCTCGTCCGTGCCCGCGAGCCCCTCACGGCCGGCTGTCCCATCTGTGTCTGCCGGCCCCTCCGGGCCAGCCGTCCCATCTGCGTCTGTCGGCCCCTCAGAGCAGGCTCCCCCGTCCGTGTCGGCTCACTACAGACGCGGTCCAGGCGGGAGCCTCAGACCCAGGCTCCCGACAGTTAGCACTCAGGCCACCATTGCACGTCCTCTCACCCCACGATCCCCTTGGGGAGATGCAGATCCACTGCCTCAGAAACGTGGCTCCACTCCCACTCTCCTGAGTTGGGAGCCGGCACCAAGGCACTTGGTTTGGCCACACTGTCAGTCATTCCAAACCTACATCCAGGGTCGGCTCTGGGCTATGCCCTGCTCCATCAGGAACATCGGTATGCCATTACGGTCGCACTCACACAGATGCCACCAGGGGCACGGAATACGCATGCCCTCACTGTCCGCCCCACTGAGCGACCAGAGGACCCAACCACCCTCCGTGAGACTTAGGCGTCTCCTGAGGCCGCACACTGGGAAACGACATGTGCCGACAAGCTTGCTGCCATCCGGCAACATCACGTCTACGAGCTCGTCGAGCTTCCCCGGGGTCGCAAGGCCATCGGCGCCAAGTGGGCTCTTCGGCAAAAATGGAAGCTATACGGATCTCTGGACAAGTACAAAGCCCGTCTCACGGCCAAGGGGTTTGCTCAGATAACTACGATCGACTATGACCAGATCTTCACACCAGTCAGTTGGTTCTCCACCAGTCGGGGGTTTTCCAGCCTGGTTGCACAGCATGGGTGGGAACTGCATCAGATGGATGTGAGCAACGCCTTCCTCCATGGCTCACGGGAGGGCGAGGAGCTCTACATGGTGCAGCCTCCAGGCCTCGACGACGGCTCTGGCAAGGTCTGAAAGCTGTGGAAAGCCCTCTATGGCTTGAAGCAGTCACCACGCTGCTAGAACTAGGAGACCAGTCGTACGCTTTTGAGCGACGGCCTCCTTCGCAGCAAAGCGGATCCCGCGATGTTCATTAGACCGCGAGGTCAGACGCTTGTCGCCATCTTGGTCTATGTCGACAACCTGCTCATTGCATCACTGGATGCGTCTGTCATCCAGCAGGTCAAGGACATGCTACACGCCGCCTACAAGATGAAGGACCTCGGGCCAGCGCGAGTCTTTCTCGGCAAGGAGCTTGAGCATGATCGCTCCGCAGGCATACTGCATGTCCATCAGGCTGTCTATGTCCGCACCCTATCCGGACGCTTCTCTGAGGACTTGTCCCTCATGCCGAGAGCATCCTCACCCATGTTGTCCGATGGTCAAGTGATGCTCAAGAGCTCCGATTCAGCCGTGGTGGGGGAGCCAGTAGACGTGACCGCGTATTTGCGTGTCATCGGGTCACTGATGTTCTTGGCGACGACGACATGTCCAGACATCGCGTTCGTCGTCAACCTCCTGGCTTTGTTCTCTCAAGAACTGCATCACCTCCACTTTGAGTTCGCGATCCGAGTACTGCGCTATGTTGTATCGAATCCATGGTGAGGTCTCATGTTCCGCCGACAGCCGTCTGTTGTCGGAGTGGGCTACACCAACAGTGACTGGGCCGACAGTCCAGACGGTAAGAGCCGCGCAGGCTGGATCTTTCTGGTTGGCGGCACAACGGTGTCCTGGCGTAGTGGCAAGCACCGCTGAGGCTGAGTACATAGCCCTTGGTTCAGGCGCATGTGAGAGCGTGTGGCTGCGTCGTCTGTTGTCCAAGTTGTGTCAGCCCGTCGCATCCATCACGTTGCATTGTGACAATGAGATTTCCATGGCCATCGCCGACAATGACAGCGTGCATCATACACGCACAAAGCACATCAATGTTGAGTATCACTATGTGCATTCGTTGTTGCATGACGCCAGCATCAGCATTGTGTGGGTTGAGACAGCACGGCTGTTGGCTGACTTCTTGACCAAGGCACTGAAGCGCGACTCGTTCAAGAAGGGTGTGAGTTCAGTCGGCGTGCGTCCGTGAGTTGCACCCTTTGTCCTCGCTTCCGTATCCATGTGCCCTGAGGGATTTTGTCCTTCGCATGTGATGCTGTCCGCCCATGTGCACTGCGCCTGTGAGTCATGGGGGAGTGTTGGTTTTTTCGCGTCTCTCATTGCACTTTGTTGTGTCCTCCTGGCTTGTGTACATTGGTGTGCAGATGAATGACGGCGATACTTGACACCGCTGGAGTGTCGTCTGGTGGAGCCGACACACGCTGAGGCCTACTCGTAGTTTGCTGGAGCCTACTCCCTACGTCAACGTGCTCAGCTCCATCTGCAGGCCTCCTTGGCGGTCAAGCCGCCGGCGGTCACTGCCTCTGCAGAGGCAGTCTGCATGCTTGTGGTGCTGGATCTGACTTTGCTGTTGTGTCTACAGCGTCATGCTCTGCCTGGGGTCCATATTTCACATTGCGGGGCACTGTTTGGAACACTGCACTAGCGTAGGCATTGCCTGGGTTCGGACAGTCATAACTCTTTGCTACTATTTCTCTAGCTGTTTCTGACCGCACGGCTGTGTTTGCAGCGTTGGTATTATGGTATGGTCCAGTTTTTAGGCAAAACGGATGACGCTCGGGTTTTGGGCTGTCGGCCGTTTGGCAGGCCTCACCGAGAAAACCTGCCAGCCTGAAAATAGAGTTATTTTGGTGATTGGCTGGTGATCTGAGTAACAAGCTCTACAGAGCTGGGGGAGAGCTAGAACTTGGAGGGGTCTCTCATTGTTGTTCATTCTTGATTGCTAATCAGTCACTTCCAGTTTTCAGCTGCTTTCTGGCGCTAACACTGGCGCACGCAGAGCTCATAGACTTGGACTCTAGAGCAGCAGACTGAGGGGGCAGCAGACTTAAGCAACAAGCATGGAAGCCCACACGCTGCATCAACAACGCTGCTGCCTCAACCTGTTGCATAGATTCTAGCTCCATGAACCGCACCCCTTGTGAAACGTAAAGCTTAATGCGTGTGAGAGAAGGTGAGACACAGAGACATGGGTCACCAAGAGAGTGATGACACCATGGATCAAGAGGAGAGAAAACGAGTCTCAGTTTTTGGTTACGAGTTGCAGATGGGTTAGTTAAAGCGAGCAGCGAGCAGCGTGGTGACGAGCGGGCAGACGGCGAGCCCATCCTTGCTCGCACCCGCACCGAGTGAGATCTGAACCTGGATCTCACTCACGCAATAATCTGCACGCATGCAAACTGTCAAACCCGGAGCAAATAACCTCGACATGCATGCCAATCTTACTAGGAATCCTAGTGTCAACGAGAAATCAGATTATGGAGGCATGTGCTAGAAGTCACTCTAACGCAAGCCCTGTGAATGTGGCTCTGGGTGGTCTTCATGTGCATGACCATGAGCCGGCACCACGAGAGCGGTTACGTCAGCACCAGTGTCACTCCAGCATCAATCACCTGCATCAGTGAGGTGAGTGTGGAGCGAGGCCAGAGGTCACAGCGGATACGTGAGACAGAAACCAACAATCCTCCATGACCCACAGCCGATGCAGAGCGACACAAACTCACAGGCACGAATGCGTGTCACAAGGAATGACACATGACTGTACATGCACTGAAAACAATCATTCACCCAGGATCACCACGTGCACACAAGAACCCAACAGCATGCACGGTTGCCTTGAAGACGTTACTGCTGAGAGATGGCCAGGGTCAAAACGGCGTAGAGCTGGCCTGGGGATGCGACGTCAAGCTCACGAAGGAGCTTGAGACCCCGAGCCCAATAGGCATCGGTGGGGTCATCAGCACGCATGAGGAGTGTGTTGAACAGGACCGTAAGCGCGCTCTGGGCGGCTTGGCCGGTGATAGAGGTACGGTGACGCAGTATGGCGTACGCACCTATGGGGTCAGCAAGGTGCTGGACAATAGGGTCAGCATTGAAGGTGCCCACATCATCAATGAGAAATTCAGGGACAATGGCAATGAGAGGGCAGACAGTACGTGCGGACTCAGAGGCAGCAGGTACAAAGGGAGGGACTTCCGGAGAATACTACTCCCACAGTTGTTCCCCCTGAGCCCAGGCGCTGAAGCGCACCTCCCAGGAAGAGAAGGCAAGAGCAAGACTGAGGGCAGGTGGCTGAGAGAAGAAGTCATGCTGGCGCGGCGCAAGAGAGGAGAGGGCATCAGTAGAGGTGCCGGAGTGCGCAGGAACGGAGGTGCTAGAGCCAGACTGCGTGGAGGACGCGTTAGCAGTGGTGCCAACAGGTGGGACAAGAGACGCAGTGGGCAAGCGACGCAACACTATAGCCGCGACCTCATTTGCGAATGCGACACGGTTGTCCTATGTGAGCATAAGGTGATCTTTAGCCTCTTGCTGAGCCTCGCAAGTGAGGGCAAGCTGACGCTGAAGGCACGCTATGACTGACTCGTCGTCACCAGCCATGGTGAGGATAGTGTGTCAACCGGCCTGAGGCAAACGGACTAGAAAACAGGGCCGACACAATAGCACCTGCCGTCCGCTCCTAGCATTTCAGCTAGGAGAAGATATCACCCTCAGGATCACAGTTCCACACTAAGACGTTCCTAGGAAATCACTTGCTAGCAACTGTTTCTACTTAACACTTGGTCACTTTCGGGCGATGTACTAGTCAAAGACTAACTCCTGGGGCTTAGACCAACCAGTGTCTTCTTTATACTGTTCCTTAGTTGGATAACTCTGTGAGGAGCATCTAAGGCCAGGTTGTGTAATTAGAATGAGGAATGAGCCTGGTACATACAGTCCTAGGCCTGGCTTCTAAGGTGTGTGGGTAGTGGCACTTTTGGGGTGGTCACTCCACACCACCTCACCAGTCCGCCAATTGGCGCATCCATTGACCACCAAGTAGAGCACTCTTCTCATGCATGGCAAAATGTCTAAGAAACTTCCCCCTGTGCAAGAAGGTCAAAAACCTCCTGCGCACATCAAGGCTCGATCGCAGGACCTGTTGTCCCTAAGTCCAACATACTATCCGTTGCGCTACACTTCTGGTGTCTCGCTTGGACTTGCACCACAAACAAGGTTTGGGGGACTTACTCCAAGGGAGCAGTGCATGCCCAACCTGTCCGTCAAGCCATAGCAGTGGCCATAGGGCATGGAAGAACAACACAGTGGGGCTCTGCCGGAAAGATTTTGGCAGAGGTTCCCCAAGCCCTAGTGGGCGTGGGAAAAATGGGGTGTCTTGTACGAGTGGAGAGAGAGCTGCAAGACAGCCCACCCCTGGTCAGACAATGCAAGCCACCGCAAGAGAGACAACGACAGAGAACAGACACG
>SZWC01003919.1:133293-153698 GCA_023375785.1 Penium margaritaceum | reverse complement strand
AATCTCTCCCTTGCACCTTAGGCCACCTGCTGTGGTAGTTTTCTTTGGCATGAACCTATAGCTCTAGGTTGTGTTTGTGCACGTCAACTTTCTACGTCTTTACTTTTCATCTCTCGCATCCACCATGCCGACTCCTCGAGCACCTGCAACATGCAAGTCGCTGTGTAGCGACTTTTTCAAGAAGTTCGTAAGCATTTTCTTAGTTGTGACGTGCTCCAGTTCCACGACACCCTTGGCGACAAGATCACGTGAGTAGTAGTACCGAATATCGATGTGCTTTGTACGCCGGGAGATCATGCCTCCCTCTGCCATAGCGATGACACTTTGGTTGTCAATGTGGATGACGGTTGCTTTCTCTTGTGGTGCCTTGATCTCATCAAGCAAACTTTGAAGTCACTGTGTCTCCTTGCACACTTCAGAGAGTGCAATGTACTCCGCCTCAGTAGTAGAAAGCGAGACGCAGTCCTGCTTCCTGCTTGCCCACGAGACCGCACCGCCGTTGAGAAGACAGACAAAACCTGAGGTGGACTTCCTGTCATCAATCCGTCCTTCCCAGTCCGCCTCAGTGTAGCATGTCAATCGCAGCAAGTCTGATCCTTCTAGACCTCCAAACCGAAGTCCGACGTGCCGAGTCTTTTTGAGGTAGCAAAAAATCCGCTTCACGACTTGCCAATGTTCTAGCCCAGGGTTGGCCATAGACCTGCACACCTCACCCACTGCATAAGCAATGTCAGGTCGCATTCCCACCATCGCATACATGAGGCTCCCAATGGCGGACTGGTACGGAATGTTTTGCATCTCCCGCCGGTCTGCCTCGTTGCTTGGTGACATGGAGGAGGAGAGCTTGCACTCGGAGGGCATGGGGGTGCTGACGAGCTTGAAGTTTTCCATGTTTTAGCGCTTCAAGACGTCCATGATGTACTTGGTCTGGTTGAGCTCGGTGGTTCCTGCTTTGCGGTTGCAATGAACAGCAATCCCAAGGTAGTACTCGAGAGGTCCCATGTCCTTCATCTTTAATCTGCTGGCCAGATCTTTCTAGAGGTCCGTGAGGGCTTCCTACGAGGAAGAACACATGATAAGATCATCCACGTACAACGCCACAAGTAGCAGGCCACATTCGTCCTCCCGCACAAAGACGCTGGGGTCATTCTTGCGATGTGCAAAGGAGATCTCAGCCATGAAGCTGTCCATCTCCTTGTACCAGATCCGTAGGGCCTGTTTCAACCCGTACAGCGCCTTCATCAGCTTGCACACCTTACCCTCGGGTGCTTTAACACCTTCCGGTACCTCCATTAGCACCTCCTTGTCAAGCTTCCCATGAAAGAAAGCTGTCTTCACATCCATCTAGTGGATCTCAAGGTCTTTGGCAGCAGCGACAGCAAGCAGGGACCTGATTGAGGCAAACGTGACAACCGGTGCAAAGGTCTCATCGTACTCAGACCCTACGCACTGTGAGAATCCTTTTGCCATGACCCTTGCATTGTACTTGTCGATGCTCTCATCCTTCTTCCGCTTCAACCTGAGCACCCACTTTCAGCCCACCACGTGAGCGTTAGCAGGTCTGTCCACCAGCACCCATGTGCCATTGTCTTTGATGGACGCGAGCTCGCTATCCACCACCTCCTTCCACTTGGCCGCATCGGGCCTTGCCAGCGCCTCAGCCACGGTGAGCGGCTCTCCCTGAGCCAAACAGGACCAGCTCAGTCCAGTCCAGCTTCCGGTGTCAGCGTCATGCTTTGGAGTTCTTTTTCTTTGTCGTGTGCTCCGACGTTGCATTGCTGGTGGATCTTTGCAATGCTGTTGCTCCTGTGCTGTTGGCTGCCCTGGAGTTAAGTTTTCCTCTTTTGAAGAGCCACTAGCCTCCGAGCTGGTCTCAGAGGCCTCGGACGTCTCCGACTCTGTGTCGGAGCTCGCCGCTGCGTCAGCCTGCGCAGCCGCTCTCCCTGCAACACCACTATTCTTCACGGCCTGCTGTATTGGCACCACTTGCCAGTTTTCGGGAGCTTGATCTCCTGACTCCAGCAGCACCAACCACTCTCCCTGTTTTGGGGCTTACGTGGGATCAAGGATCTCTTCCTTGCCTGGTTTCTTTCATCAAAGGTTACGTCCAGGCTGGTGATGAGTCTTCTTCCTTCCAGGTCCCACAAGTGATTTGTCTTGTGGGCCGTCTCATAGCCCACCATAACGCACTTTGGCGCTATTGCATCCAGCTTGCCGGCACCCTCACCCCCCTGGACCTTTGTCCATGCGGTGTAGCCGAATACTTTCAGGTGTGATGCTTTCGGCTTCTTCCCTGACCAAACTTCTTGTGGTGTCATCTGTTGCTTTTCCTTCTTCTTTCCGCGCCTGCCCAGAGCAGCCGCAGGAGTCAGGTTGACAAGATAGCATACCGTTCTTGCCGCTTCCTCCCAGAACCGTGGTGGAAGCTTTGCATCAAAGAGCATGCTACGCACCATGCCAAGGATGGTCTGATTCATCCGTTCGGCAACACCATTGCTCTGCGGCGTGTAAGGCATTGTGGGCTGGTGGTTGATCCCATGTCCTTGCATGCCTCGTACTCTCCGCCGTTGTCGCTTCGCATCGCTTTGACGTTCTTTCCGGTCTGCCGCTCCACCAAGGCGACAAACTCCTACAAATTTTCTCTAACCTCTCCCTTTGTTTTGAGGAAGAAGATCCACACCTTGCGGCTGTGGTCTTCTATGAAGGTCAGAAAATACTTGCTACCACCGTTTGACACCATGCGAAAGGGTCCGTACACGTCGGTGTGAATCAGGTCAAGGGCTGATTCTACGCGGCGACCATTGCGCTCAAAGCACGTTTGCTTGGTCTTGCCTTGGAGGCAAGGTTCACATAGGTTGCCACACCCAACCGCATCCTTCTTGCAACCATCCATGCCACGGACCAGCTGTTGTTACTGGATGACTTGGAGCGTGCTGTTCGCAACGTGCCCAAAGTGTCTATGCCACAGATCAGCGTCTTCGTCCTTTGCGGCAGAGGACGCCTTTTCAGTTTTCGTTGGTGTGCTCTCCTGCGTTGGTGCCAAGACCACTGCCTCCGCTGCACCCGCATGACCCTCATCTTCCGATCTCTTTGCTACCACTGTCTGCAATACGTAGAGTCCGTCAACCCGTGGAACCTGTGCCATGAGATCTTTGTTGGCGTAGAGGACCTTGATGTCCTTGTTCCTGGCGATGATCGCCTTCTTCTGTGTGAACACCACCGTCATGTCGTTGTCAATTGTTTTTTACACGAACAGAAGGTTTGCCGCAAAGGAGGGCATGTAGACCACGTCACGTAGCCCTAGATCCTTCTCTACACCATTAAGGGTGATGTTCACCAGCTTGTCTCCCACGCCCTTTGCGTTCACGACGCTACCGCTTGCACATCTGAACCGCCGATCGGTGGGGCCGATGGAGACAAATCCAGCCTGGTTGTTGCTGGAGTGATGATCGGTGCCGGAGTCAAGCCCAAAACCTCCTGGCCTGAGCAGCGCCGCTCCTTGTGCCGGGGACGTGCTCTGTGCCATCATGTTGGTGGCTTCTTTGCCACCCTTTTTGCTGCTTTTGTTCCCATTGCTTCCGTCGTCTTCCTTCTTTGGCGACCTGCACTCTCTTGCCCAGTGCCCAGGTTTGCCGCAGTTGCGGCAGTTGCCCTGTCACTTGGGAGCCTTGCCGCCATTGTTGCCTCCGCCGCCACCGCTTCCGCTTGCACCTTTCTGACCAGAGGCTGACCCTTTGCTCCCACGGCCACCGTAGCGTGCGGCATAGGCTGAGAAGTTAGCCTCACTTCCACTGCGGCGCATGGCCTTGTTTCGCACGTTCTCGGACACTGCCGTGTACGTCAGATCGTCCTCCTTCCAGCCGCCCATGACGGTGATCATTGGGCTCTAGCTCTACGGTAGCGCCATGAGGAGGATCATGGCTTGCATGTTCTTGTCAAGGTCCCAGTTCATCTGGCGAGCCTCGCCAAGGAGTCCTTCAAACTCCTGTAGGAAATCAGGGATTGATTCGCCCTCATTCACCCGCATGCTGATTAGCTGTTGTAGGATGAATAATCTGTTCGCGAGGGAGGTGGATTGGTGCACGCGCTTGAGCTTATCGTAAGCTTCAGAAGCCAGTGTGTACCCGACAATGATGGGAACATACTCCTTAGCAATCGCATTACTCAGGAATGACATGACAATGTCATTCCGTTCCATCCATGCCTCGTGCTTGGGTGTACCTACCGTGGGAACCTGCTCCTCTCCCTTTAGTAGTTTGATGAAGCCGCGCACTTTCATCGCCAGCTCAAACTGCCATCTCCAAAGGTNCTTCCGTCGTCTTCCTTCTTTGGCGACCTGCACTCTCTTGCCCAGTGCCCAGGTTTGCCGCAGTTGCGGCAGTTGCCCTGTCACTTGGGAGCCTTGCCGCCATTGTTGCCTCCGCCGCCACCGCTTCCGCTTGCACCTTTCTGACCAGAGGCTGACCCTTTGCTCCCACGGCCACCGTAGCGTGCGGCATAGGCTGAGAAGTTAGCCTCACTTCCACTGCGGCGCATGGCCTTGTTTCGCACGTTCTCGGACACTGCCGTGTACGTCAGATCGTCCTCCTTCCAGCCGCCCATGACGGTGATCATTGGGCTCTAGCTCTACGGTAGCACCATGAGGAGGATCATGGCTTGCATGTTCTTGTCAAGGTCCCAGTTCATCTGGCGAGCCTCGCCAAGGAGTCCTTCAAACTCCTGTAGGAAATCAGGGATTGATTCGCCCTCATTCACCCGCATGCTGATTAGCTGTTGTAGGATGAATAATCTGTTCGCGAGGGAGGTGGATTGGTGCACGCGCTTGAGCTTATCGTAAGCTTCAGAAGCCAGTGTGTACCCAACAATGATGGGAACATACTCCTTAGCAATCGCATTACTTAGGAATGACATGACAATGTCATTCCATTCCATCCATGCCTCGTGCTTGGGTGTACCTACCGTGGGAACCTGCTCCTCTCCCTTTAGTAGTTTGATGAAGCCGCGCACTTTCATCGCCAGCTCAAACTGCCATCTCCAAAGGTTGAAGTCAATCCCCTCGATAATGGAGATTCCTCCCAAGGGTCCGAGACCTTGCGGAAGTGACGTAGCACTCACTATTGCTCCAATGGTCTGTCCTGTGGTAGCCACTATTAAGTTTGAGGACTGCCCTGCGGCAGCCCCCACTCCTCCTGATGGGTCAACCATTTTTGTTGCCCTTATCTGCATCCCACGTCTCTGCTGCATTGAGGCCGATGTAGGTTGATGTTAGCTGATGTCTGCTAACGGTTTCAGGATGCAGATCTGTTGCTTACCCCTCCAGCCGATGTTCACCCGTGGACAGAGAAGGTATCTACACCAACACACCGAGGGTCTTGCCACCAAGGGCAGAGCTTTTCCTGGTTGAGACACAAGGGTCGTGCCTCCAAGGACAGAGCTTGTCCTTGGTCCCTGTGTGCTGAGTGCAGACTAAGTCGTTGGAGCTCATGAAGCTCATGGAGCTGATGGAGCTGTTGGAGCTGTTGGAGCCGGTGTGCACACCTGGAGAGAGCATACCAGAGTTGAGCAAAGCGTGCCTTACAACTGGTCAGTGTGGGCCCATAACCCTTTGTCAACCGTCCTGAGGCAAACGGACTAGAAAATAGGGCCGACACAATAGCACCTGCCGTCCGCTCCTAGCATTTCAGCTAGGAGAAGATATCACCCTCAGGATCACGGTTCCACACTGAGAAGTTCCTTGGCAATCACTTGCTAGCAACTGTGTCCACTTAATAATTGGTCACTTTCGGGCGAGGTACTAGTCAAAGACTAATTCCTGGGGCTTAGACTAACCAGTGTCTTCCTTATAGTGTTCCTTAGTTGGACAAATCTGTGAGGAGCATCTAAGGCCAGATTGTGTAATTAGAATGAGGAATGAGCCTGGTACACATAGTCCTAGGCCTGGCTTTTAAGGTGTATGGGTAGTGGCACTTTTGGGGTGGTCACTCCACACCACCTCACCAGTCCGCCAATTGGCGCATCCACTGACCACCAAGTGGAGCACTCTTCTCATGCATGGCAAAATGTCTAAGAAACTTCCCCCTGTGCAGGAAGGTCAAAAACCTCCTGTGCACATCAAAGCTCGATCGCAGGACCTGTTGTCCCTAAGTCCAACATACTATCCGTTGCGCTACACTTCTGATGTCTTGCTTGGACTTGCACCATGAACAAGGTTTGGGGGACTTACTCCAAGGGAGCAGTGCATGCCCAACCTGTCCGTCAAGCCATAGCAGTGGCCATGGGGCATAGAAGAACAACACAGTGGGGCTCTGCCGGAAAGATTTTGGCAGAGGTTCCCCAAGCCCCAGTGGGCGTGGGAAAAATGGGGTGTCTTGTACGAGTGGAGAGAGAGCTGCAAGACAGCCCACCCCTGGTCAGACAATGCAAGCCACCGCAAGAGAGACAACGACAGAGAACAGACACGTACTACAAAGAGAAAAAGGGGACAGGTCAAGATGCCGAGGAGGGAGATGGGTTACGGAGGAACCCAAGGAGAGGAGGAATAGCAGCTGCAGTGGCAGAGGAGAGTACAACTGAAGACGTCGCGGGAACCACCAGGGCAAGAGCCCCGGTGACGAAGGGTGCTCCTAGGATGGTGAATGCAGCTACGATGGAGATGGCTGCTGTGATGAGATTGGACGGTGTAGATGAAGCCGATGTGGAAGCGGTGACAGCTGCTACTGTAGCGGCACATATGGAGGAGGCAGCTGTTGTAGTAGCAGATGCAGCAGCAGATGCAACCGTAGACGCTGCATCAGAGACCTGCGTGCAGCAACAATGGGACTAACAACAACGGCGGCCTCGGTATAGGCCTTCGTTGCATGCCCAGTAGGCATAACATCAGGTGCACGCGCAGCCCTAGTAGCTGCTGCAAAGGTAGCGGCCGCAGCTACAACACCGACTATGACAACGGACAATATGCACGTCAGCGTGCTCAGAAGTCCAACCGCGTCTTGTGTAAATACTGTGAAGAGATTGGCAATGACATCCAGCTCGTCCCCCCCGTGTGGTTGTAGGTCCCCCCTGGGAGAAAAAGGGCGAGAGGCGCTTGCTGAATGTTGGCGACTCGCATGCGTAGACGGTGTTGAAGCAGCCTCGGGCGCTTGGTCGCCGCTCATCCCTCTGCGACGATGTAGATGACGATGCCCTATACTCCCCTCGCTATACTCTCCAAGGGTCAGGGGAACTGTGACGTCACGTTGCTCTAGCGTGTCTGCCGAAGCACTACCGCTGCTGCAGTAGCAGCAGCAGCTGCTGCTATTGTGACTGCTGAAGCTTTTATTGTGTCTGAGACTCGGCTTCTTTTGATGCCGCCACTGCTGTTGCTGTTGCTGGTGATGTTGCTACTGATGTTGCTTCCGTTGCTGCCGTTGCTACTGATGCTATGACTGCTGCAGCTAATACTGTAGCCGAGGCAGCAACTTTGGAGACTCGGCTCCTTCTGACGTTACTGCTGCTGTCACTCCGGCTGCGGCTGCTACTGCCACTACTGCTATTGGTGCTGTTGCTGCTGCTGCTGCGGCTGCCGCTGTAGATGCTGCTGCCAACTGCTGCCTCTCCTGTTGATGCTATTGCCACTACTGCCGGTGTTGCTGCTGCTGTTGTTGTTGTTGCTGCTGCTGCTGTTGTTGCCACAGGTGCAGATGCTGCAGTTGTGGCTAAAGCAGTGGCTATGCAATCGGGGCTGCTTCAGATGCTGCTACAGCAGATGCTACAGCTACCGTTGCGCGTCAAGCTGAGATTGTGCTGCTGCAGTTGCTGCTATGATTGACATAGAGTCAGCGGGAGGCGTGAAGACAAGCCTGTCTGCTGGCATGGAGACGGGCCTGCCTGCAGGCATGGAGACGGGGCTGCCTGCGAGCGTGGAGACAGGGCGGCCCGCGGGTGTGGAGACGGGCCTGCCCGTAGGGAGCCTCTCCACGGAGCTGCTCCTGCCCGCTCAGGAGGTGGCAGCGGCGTCCACGAGACGAGACCAAGACAACCGGGTCGCCACCTTGGAGCGATACGAGATTCTTGTACCAAGCTGATAGTGCGTCACCACTAACTACATGGTGCAACTCACGTCATGTTGCTCCTCCAACAATTGTGCCGACGATCTGCTGGTCGTAGGCAGACAACAGCCCCCGGCCCTGCGCGTGCGGCCCAGGCCCAACCACGCAGGACCTGCACGTTCTGTTCTAGTAAGGAACACCGTGAGTGCGTCGTCTTGGTTTTCACAAGAAAACACTTGCACACAATCAAAAGGTGTGAATGCTTATGGTTGTTGGTGTGTGGGCTTTGAGATCTTTGTGTGTTAGACAATGTTGTATTGTGAGAGCTTCTCGGTTTGCTCTGATGATGCTCCAGTAGCTATATTGTTTGTTTCATATTGTGTATGGTGCATTCTAGTCACCTAGTTCATACATGCATGACTCGTAGAGTTCCTTTGGTAGTGGAGACCCGGGCACTTAGTGGTCTGTGCCAGTGCCCTGAGAGACCCCATGATGATCGGACACATGTTGGGGCTGAAAGATTGTGTACTCCCTCTGTGGTCGAGACCCAGGTACACGATGGTTTGTACCGGTACCTCAAGAGACCGAGCAGTGATTGGTTGAGCCTTGGTCGACTTTTGACAGACATATGTAGTTTGCATGTGGCTGAGACCCGGACGTCTTGTGACATGCTCTGGCATCTCAGGAGGCCTAAACTTGCCTAGCTTGGCTTTCCGACGGTGGTAGTACATCAATGTAGAGTCTGGATGTGTTTTGGGTACATTGCATGCAATTTTTTTTCCGGTCGAGATTCGCACATACACTGGACTGTTCTGGTGCCTCGGGAGATCTCTTTTGTGTGGTTTCACATTCTGTGGCCTCGACATTCCCCGTTTGTGCCTTCTTATGCATTCTAGACGTAGCCATATTTGGCCTTCACTTCTTGTCCCCTCACCAAAGCTATGGCCATTCTGTATGGTGAGCTGTAGGGTCTGAAGCGCATGGTGAAGAAGCACCGCAATCAAGTTGTCGCTGGTCGTGCTGAAATCACATCTCTGCTCCAGACCACCTCTTCCTCCACGCTACAGGCCTATGCTGACAAATCTCTTCAGCCACCATTGGACTTGCCATCGAAGGTAGCGGCTATCCTTTCCATCATATGATCATCTGCTAGTATGGATCCTCCATGACACTCCTCTTTGTCTTCCAGCCGTTCTCTTCATACTTCTGATCGACGTCATCATTTGCGCGTGACACGACAGCCCCCCCCATGTCTCGAGCACGTCGACATCCTTACCAGATTCTATGATCCTAGAGGTTGAGGGGGAGTGTATGTGCCCATCGAATACAGCCACACATGGATGTATAACTCATGTCCTAGCCCTACTGAAAGCATCATTGGCCACTGTACTAGAGTCGGAGACTACCGAGGATGCTAGAGGGACTGTCGTAGTGGAGGCGGTCAAGGCGGCTCCCCCATCGGCAGCTCCATAGCCCGCGGATGTGACACCAGCTGTTGGACTAGATGTGCCTACGACAGGAGGCACAGAGGCCTATACAGGCGTCTGTGCCTCCTGTCATAGGCATACCCCTGGCATCTCTACCGAGAGCAATGAAGGCAGCAGGGGAAGCACCGACCACTACCGCACCACAGTCGGATAGTGAAGAACATGTATAGAGAGAGTGTCATTGTGGAGGTGGCTCCGCCAAGTACAGCATGTACACCTCCACGGGATACAGATGCGCCATCAACCGGAGGTGTCCTTGTCGTTGGAGTGGTAGTAGAAGGGATCGATATTGCACCTGCTGTTGGAGTGGTCGACCTTACAAAGCGTGACAATGCAAACCATGTTGTACGGAGTATCCTTGTGGGGGTGGCTCCATCGGCTACATCATCTATAGCTCCACGGGATGCAGATATTCCATCAGCCAGAGGTGTCCTCGTCGCTAGAGTGGTAGCAATAGGGGTCGATTTTGCACATGCTATTAGAGTGTTCAAGCTTACGGCTTTGGACAAGGATGTAAAGGCAATGGCAAGGGGAGCCTTGTTGATCATCGCACCAGAGTCCGAAAAGGCAGAGGACGGTGTAGGGACTGTAATAGTGGAAGTGGTCCCAGCAGCTACAACATTGGTAGCTCCAGAGGTTAGATTTTTTACATCAGCTAGAGGTATCTCCAGTGCTAGATGGGGGGCAACAGTTGCTGATTTGATTGTGCCTGTTGTGCTGACAATGAGAGACATGGAGGTCATCGCATAGGAGGCGTTGTATGGGCACCTCGCTGACCCTGAGCGCATGCAGGCTCTTTGCATGCCAAGAGATGTTGAGCGCACGGCCCAACACTTTTCCATGGAGGCCTGTGATTTGGATAAAGTGGACAGTCCTAGAGCAGTGACTAAGCAACGATGCGACATGGTAGAGTCAGTAAATTCTGGTGCCACTGAGCCTGTAATTATGGCTGCACAGGTACACCTCTCTACTGCGCGAAAACAGCTTGCAGTGCTCAACGAGCGAGCCTGGTCGCCTTGTCAGCCTTCACCGCGAGCGTTTCCAGACTTCAGGAGTTTGAGGACGGTGATCTTGATCTTACAGAGACAGAGTTCCTAGTTGAGTAGGAGCGTTTGATGATGTTGCGAGTGGCAAGAGAGAATGCTAGAGCTGCCGTATGCAGAGCAGAGAAGACCTTTGCTAGAGCCAGAGAGGCACTGACTTCTGCACGGGCAGAGACTTCTGTTGCGTCACATGCGCTATCGCAGGTCAGCACTACTACCTCCTCCATCTGCGACTCAGCTCCATTTTCCTCCTCTACACAGCGAGGAGCATGCACTCCTCCATTGATGGACTCATCCCTCACTTTGGAAGCAGACCAGACTGTATCACGCCATGTTGACCTGGCCACCTCGAATCGCGGCACATCGATGTCCACTGCGGAACATCGATGTGACACCCACCCCCCCCCCCCCCTTCCCCCCCCACATCGGCCACCCCGGAACCCCGGTCAAATTGGGTGGGGGGAGGGGGGTTTTCTGGTCCTCTACGGCCACCTTTGGCCCTCTGATGGACCTTTTTCTGTAGCGGGTGTTGTCCTAATTCACATCCTAGCGCCCTCGATATTTGCGAAAATACATTCGGCCGGTGTTGACATTGTTGCCTGCAACATCACCTGACAGCCTGTCAACATTTTGTTTGACCGGCACGGTGATTGGTCGCCTTTTCCACATGGGTAGTCTGGAATCTAAGGTCATGCCTGATATCGAGCTTCGTTGTTTTAAAGTCGATGCACAACACCGACAGATCCTGACGAGCTGGGATGAACATCGGACCGTCGACGAACCAAGATAACTTCAATCAAGGGTGCCCGAGGTATGGACATAGCAAAACAAAGACGCAAATTCTTGAAGCTAAAACTTTCAAATGCAAGCCCCAGGTTTACCCATTCTGATGCAATTTACATCAACTGCCGGGTTTGCACGTTGAAGAATGGTTCAAGTGTGCATTCAAGCGCAGAAATGACTTTTGGCATACAAACCAGACTGAATTTTCTTTCAAACCTGTTTCATAACAGGAATCAATGAAAGATCATGTGGCATGCGAAGTATCGGCTATGGGCCACGAACAAGGTCAGAAATGCCTTCGATGCTGTCCCTGATTGGTCTGCAAAAGAGACCAATCAGGGACGGCAGCTGAGGCCAGTCCGCGTACGCGGGCTGTCAAACCTACCCATTGCACATCGATGTTGCATCGATGTGGGCCGCGGTGCCGATGACGCGGTGGTAGGGTCACCTCAGAGCCCCTGGTCAACATGAGTATCACATACGTGCAGTGGTTTTGGCAGCCGTATCCCTACTCCAGTGACGTCCGATGTTGATGATGACTCCACAGAGAGTACCACCCACTAGGATGTGTGGCAGTCTTCCGCAGTCAGACTGCGTGACTGCTAGTGTTCTTGCCCCTATCGTACCTGCCCTTTCTTCCCTGGAGCCTTACACTCACAGTGGTCGACTTTGTGCTCTTCCTTCCCACTTTGGTGTTGTCTCAAGTGACCTTGGTGTGCATGCCTTGGGTCTCACCACCTTTGCACTATATAGTCTTGGTGTTGGGACCATGCATCCTTGCACTGCCCTTGGGTACTCCCTCATGTGTGAGGGCTTTTACAAGGCCCTACATACCTCTCTGGCTGGCCATGTTGGTGGGTGCGTTTGCCAGTAGCCTCTCACCGTTTTGGCCTGAACCTACTACTTTCCGAGAGGTGCGGGAGGCTGTAGACTTCTCTCTTTGGGAGGTTTCCATGAAGGAAGAGCTCAGTGCTCTGCAAGATCATGGTGTGTATGACTTGATTGATCTGCCGCCAGGTTGCAAGGCCGCCTCAGCTTGGTGGATCTTTTTTCGTAGGCTCAAGCCTGATGGTGGTGTTGACCGTTACAAAGCACGGCTCACTACAAGGGTTTTTCAGAGGTCCCTAATGTTGATTTTGATGAGACCTTTGCGCCTGTGGGCCGCTACACCACTGCCAGAGCTTTTCTCAGTTTGGTGGCACACCATGAGTAGGAGCTTCAGCAAATGGATGTAAAGAATGCTTTCCTGCATGACACATTGAATGATGAAAACTACATGGTCCAACCACCAGGTTTTACTGATGGTAGCAACAAGGTCTGGCGCTTGTGCATGGCCTTGTATGATTTGGAACCGTCTCCCCATTGCTAGAACATGGAGATCGCCATTTCACTTGAAAAGGGGGGAGGGGCATGGACGGAGCACTATTGATTCTGCAATGTTCCTTGTTCGACCGTCCTCTCCTCTGGTTGCTATCCTTGTCTATGTTGACAACTTGCTGATTGCTTCCCCAAGTCACTCTGCTTTGAATTCCGTGAAATCCCTTCTGCAGTCTGTCTACAAGATGAAGGATCTTGGCCTCACTCAAGTCTTCCTAGGAATGGAACTCGAGCGTGATCGAGCTCTTCAAACAATGCACGTGCACCAGGCTACCTACATTTGCAATCTTGGTGAGCACTTTTCTCTCTCCTTGCCATGACACCATCAGCTAGCACGCCAATGACCCAAGCTAGTCAAAGGCTTCTCAAAGCCACTGATTTGACTTAATTGGGGGGGAAGGGGGAGTTGATTTCACCGACAATATTTGTGTCATTGGATCCTTGATGTATCTTGCTACCACCATCCGGGCCAGTATTGCCTTTGCTGTCAACTATCTAGAATAGTTCGTGTAGTGTCCACGATAGCGTCATCTTGAGGATGCTGTGCATGTTGTTTGATATGCTCTCTCGACGGCACGCATCGGGTTTTTCTATCATGCACAACCCTCTATACTCGTTGATGGCTACAATGACAGTGACTGGGTTCGTGACACTGATGCACGCAGTCGGTCAGGCTATGTGTTTTTTGTTGGAGGCACATATGTGCCATGGAAGAGTGGCAAACAGGGATGTGTTTCTTGCAGCTTGAGTGAGGAGAAGTATGTAACCCTCAGCTCAGATATGTGCGAGAGTGTCTGGCTGTGTTGCCTCTTCCAACAGTTAATTGTTCCCATCCACTGCATCACCTTCACTATGATGATCAGAACGCTAAGGCCATTCCTGAGATCTACAACAGTCACCACTCTCGTACCAAGAACATCAATGTTGAGAATCACATTGTTTGTGAGTGTATTGCTGTTGGTGTCGTGAAAGATGTCTGGTTGGAAACGCGGTCACCGCGGCTGACTTCTTAAGTAAGGAACTCAGCTATTGATCATTCAAGTTTGTAGTGCATGGTGTTGGTCTCGCACGTGCACCCTCCCTACCTGATTGGATGTGAATGTTGTTGCCGTATTGTTCAGCTGTAAACTTCTCTCTTGTGCTCACGTCTTGTTCCATGTTGCTTGTGTGGTTTCTAGCCTGCCGGCCAGGGGGGGGGGGGGGGGGGGGTGTTGGTATTGATCAAGAGCCGACTTACCAGTAAATCACTCACTGTCCACTGGTCTCCATAGAAACCCACACTTGTGCAGGGGATTGATTCAGCATGACTGCAAAACATACTAAGTGGTCTCCTGAAGCACTGATGTACACAATCAAGATGGAGACTCTGCCGTCTTCCAGCCACTTGGATGACGCAATGCTGTGCAATTAGGCAGCAGATAGCATGTTGATCTTTCTCGTTCACTTCTAACTGTTGCATCAGCTCATGCAATGCCATATCCACATACAATTTAGTATGATGTAGACAATATTGTGTGTGCAGTTGGTTTTGTGGGTGGTTTGGCTTGTTACCAAATGCTGATCCTACTGGGGTCATGCTGCTGAAGTTATCTCAGTAGCAGCCGCTCTTGGATTTCACTCTGGTGAGTTTTGGCCAGACCCCAGGGGTGCCGGTGACCTTGCCTTGTGCGTGGTGCACGAGGTGCGGCTCTCTCACTGGTCTAATGCCCTGCACCACCCAATTGTCTGTCACTTCTCGATTCATCTAAATGAGCTTGCAGATGCAACCATTGCATCTCCCTCACCCACATTCCCTCACTCTCATGCTGGTGCTTATTCCCTCACACATTTTTACTTCCTACAAGACTCACATTCACACATCATGAGGTCATTGAATTCCTTCAGGAGGTGGCTTATGGCTGCATAACTGGAGGCATGGTAAGTATGGGTGAGGATGCTCCATGCCTCATGAGGGTCAGAGCCAATGCCAATAGTGACATCGTCGATGAAGGGATTGAGGTCCATACAATGGGGGGGATTGAGGTCCATACAATGAGGCAATGGCGTGGCGAAGACGAGGACACTCACTGTATGGCCTCTATTGAGTAGCTGCTTAGGGACAAAGGAGTCCTACTTCATGGTGTAATAGGGCCAACGACCCTCACGATGCACCCATAAGCAGAATAACACAACCTATGAAGCGAACTGCCCCACCTCGAGCGGGGGTGTGGGTGTCTCAAAATCGCTTGGACAATGCTCGGTGCTAGCTGCACTACTGAGAGACCCTAGAACACTGGGGTTGGATTGCTACAGTTGCAGCTAGGCTACTTTCAATGCTGCAGCAGAGACCATGGGATCAGGCTGGCCAGGGAGAAGCAGCTAAATGGGAGTGGCTGTCTGAGCAGACGGTAAGGAGGCCATGGGAGCAGACTATCATATGCTCAAATAGCCTTGTAATACAGAGAGAAACGAAAACTGGCAAGCGCACAGCGTACCTCCCGCGGCTGGAAAGGTTGCACATGCAGCAGTGTTTGTTTCTCCTAGAACCAGTCTCAAACCACTGTTATGGCTGTAGCTCTGCACAGAGGCATCCAAATGCAACATCGCCTGAACCTAGGGATGCATAATCTTGAGCCGGAAACTAAGATTGATCACACTTACAATTCTGGCATCAATTGGTGGACACACTGTTGGTTATGGGTGTAACACACGCAAGTGACCTCTTGACTCTATTCATACACACATTATCACTACAAGTGATTAATCTGGATTAAAGCTCTCGGGTGCAACGCCGATGTACACGTTATGGAGCACACAATGCTGTATCTTCAGCCAAGTGCAAGAGTGCCGGCTGCATCACCCATCCTGGACGTTTTGAGAGCTTGACTGCGGTGATCAGGTTGACATGCTTAGTGTATTTGTAGCATGATATGGAGCACACGTAGTACCTGCATACGCTTGTGGTTGATGTGGTTACATTAATTTAGTCATGCATGTAACAAACAGGTCATTCTGGATTGCTGATCCCTCAGGAACACACATCCGGGTTATCCCGACGTGTGAGAAACCACTGGAAGCTTGCATCCTTACGGCTCTGGCTTGATCCCTGGGCGGCGTCCGGGTCCCACATCAAGTGCCTCGAGTGGTTGGCCAGTTCAACCGGCGTGTGTCACCTCGTTGCCCTACTCACTTGTTTTCCTCTCATTAGTTTTCACTCTAAGGAACAATTCCTGTCCATCCATGGCACTGTCTTGCTCTCTTGCTTGACACCAGGGTTATGCTAGAAATCCTCCACCTCCTACTAGTATCAGAGCAAGCTAAGAAAGTCACCACGGTCTGAGGAAAGCGGCGCCAAGTGTCACCGCACCAAGATCCTAGGGCCCCCGTCCGCCATTTTCACTGCACCCCCATACCCCAACTGCATTCCTTTTTTTTCAGACGTGCACCGTACCACAATTAGTAGGCGGATCCGCGCGTCATCCAGGGAAGGGGTCTACGCATTCTGTTGCGCTTGGTCCGACGCAAGCACCCTCAATGGGGTGGCTTTTTGCCATGGATTTTTTCTCTACAGCCACCACTCTTGGCAGCTGTACCTCTCTAGTGCTTGCAGCATAGTTGACGTGCTGCACCCAGTCCACATTCTACTCCACCCAGTTTTGGTGGGAGTCGGGCACACACACGGCCAACACCAGCAACCGCAGCCACATCTTCTGTGTTGGACACGTCCCTGGTTCCTGCTCTTGAAAACACTGGCAGTAGTATCTGCGTGCTGCACCCAGTCCGCATTGTAATCCATTCAGCTTCTGTTGGATTCAGGCACACGCACGGCCAATGCTAGCAAGCGCAGCCGCAACTCTAGCATCCGACACGTCCCGGGCTGCTGCTCTTGGCAATACCACCATCAGCAGCTATGTGCTGCACATTGTTTGGTGGATGAAGTATCCAGATCACGCCTGCATCTGCATACCCTTGGTTAGATATCTTGGTGCCACTCTTGGTAGCACTTGTCCCAGCCCGCCGTGCATCCGCGACTTTGGCGACACAAGCAGCAGTAGCTTCAGCACCTGTGGCAGCACGGGTGCACACGCAATGACAACCGCCTCAAGCTGCCATTCTTGGTACCTGCGCATCCACGGCCCATCGACAGAAGCTACAGCTACATTCTCTACAACAGCAGTTTCCATGTCTTGAGCAGCAAGGTAGCTGGGCACTCAGCACCCTGGCAATCCCACCACAGATCGAGCCGATCCTGACCTCACCTGCAGCCGTACCTTAGTGTGACTGCATCAACAACGAGATCTCTTACTACAAGGAGAGAGACAAGTGCGAGGTGTGGTCCCACGTCTGCTGCAGCTGTCTGGGGTATCACCCCAGCGAGGTGTACAATCCGGCCGCTGACTATGAGCGAGAGGATGCCGCTGATTTTGCTGCCCGTTGACAGTCTGCCGCTCATGACTCACAAACGGCTTAGGACGCGCCAGCCATGGGGCTGCCACAGGATCCAAGACCTCTCCAATCCTTGGTAAGCCCACCCATTGTCCGTAGGACACGTTGGCAGAGTCATCGTGCTGCCCTTGTGAAACGGTACCCGTAGTGGCACCAGCCGTCCAGAGGACCCCTGCTCCACATTGCACTGCATCTCCAGCGGCCTCTGTCTCAAAGTCATCCTCATCCGCACCCTCTGAAATTCTGTATGTTCTTCAAGCAACTTTTGTTTTCAATGCTGTTGTTGCCTCTGCATTTGCTGCTACTGCACGTGCTGCTTATGGACCTGCCAGCACTGCTACTAGTAGGGCCATTGAGTCGCACTCCTGACAAGTCTCGCACTTGTAGTCATAGTGGTTTGTAGAGTCTTGGTATCTACAATCTCCCATCGACGGTTTTCCTTCAAACACCCCTGGTTCGGTCTGCAAACCCAGTTCTTGAACCATGTAGTTGCTCACAAAACTGTGAGACGTCCCTTCATCCAATAGTGTCAGTACCATTATGAGACTTTTGCAACCTTGGGGGCACTTTCGACAGTACCGCCGGTTGGTCGTCCTCATATCCCTCGTCAAACTTAGCAATTTTAAAAGCCCTCTGCGGTGTCGTGAGCCGTTCATACGGGCAATCGTTCGACATTTATCGCTCCTCTCAGACAAGAGTTGCGCCATTCACTCTGGCTTGTTTTCAGACTCATTTGTTTTGTGATGTCCCCACCATTTTCGCCTATTGCTTGCTTTGGCAGTTTTGAGGGACATGCGTGACTTTCCAACAGTCGTAGCAGGTATGTATGTGTCTTTTTGGTTGAATGCGTCCACTTCCATTGGCGTCGAGGAGTCCTTTGATTGGCTTTTTCTGTTCCCATGATAATTGTGGTTGGAAGACCACTAGTAGTAGGATTCCTGCATCCAAGCATTGTAGTAGGTGGTATCGATCCTTTCTGCAGCTGTGAACATTCGTGGTAAGTCATCCTGGATGCCGAAGATGGCGATCGCTCATCGGATGTCACGTTTGAGGCTGTTGTTATAGTGAAGTCAGAGCTCGTCGGGGGTCATGTCTGTACCAATGATGATCTCACATAATCTTCGTGTGTACTTTGCCATGATGGAGTGCTTATGTAGACGTTGAAGTTTACTCCGAGCTTCAGACTTCTCGTTCAGTCATCCAAAACGCGCAAGCATTGTGCACAAGAATGCGTTCCAGTCGGTTGGTGACGTCAGCACATCTTGCCATTGTGTGTCAATGTTCTCCAAGGGTAGAACAATTTCGATTGACGATGCGAGACAGACGCCATTGGCCATTGGTGAGGATCCGCCGGTCTCCTGCTGCAGTTGGATGGCCTTTAGGTCAAACCACCAATTGAATGCCATGCCATGCAAAATAGCTTTCACAAAGTCAATGTTCTTCTGATCTTTGTTGACCTCAGCAGCTGTGAAGTACACCTCCAAGCTTGTTAGCCACATCCAAACTGTCAGTCCTTTGGAGTTTGCAGGATGGAACGATTCAAATGGGGACTATGAACCGAGGGACGCCCGGCGTGACGGTCACGCGCCAAGCCCTTGGGATGAACCTTCCAATCCTCGACTCCTTGGTGCGTTGGTCAACCCTTGAGATGCCGCACGACCCTCTCTTAGCAGCAAGACCGCTGCTAGTGACCGAGGTTCCCGTCGTGTGACTCTCCTGGCGGAGTTTGTACCAAGGTGCGCTGAGGAAGACTTGTAGGATCGAATGGACGTGTGAGGGGCAATGCTTGTAATTCAAGGAGAGCTGGGAAAGGAATGAATGTTTAGAATTGATAGATCATTACGATGAAACGTACAGAGTCTCTGGGTAGGATTGGCATGCCTAGAACAACCCCTAGGCTTCCTTATGTACCAGTCCCTATAAGTAAGCCGAGAGCCCCTCGTGTTCAGGAGCCCTCTGCTGAGGTGCAATCACGCAAATGTTACATGCATCATGTAGTACGCGTTGCGGGCTTTCCAACGCACCAAAGAACGCCTCAAACTGTGGAGAAATGGCTAAGTTACGGTTGTTTGAGTGCTCCACACGTGACTGCCAATGGCAGAACTGCCAGCGAGGGTTACGGCCGCCCGAAGTGCCCTTACTTACGAAAGCGGCTCCAGCCGCCATCCCAAAGCGCCCATGGACCCCAATAAACCTTGCCTCATTGGCTAAACATCCATCCAGGGGCGCTTTGGGCGCAGTGGGCGGAAAAGTCGCTCGGCCGTGCTTGAGGTCGAACTGGTATGTATCCTGTTTTCTGGAGGTGCGCCTCCCACCTTTGCACGGCCGTATGTTTCTCGTCCCTNGACTGACCCAGCTGCCACATAGCCTGCCACGCCAACGCTCATTGCTGCATCAATTTTTGCATGCATGGTTACGTTCTTCTCCTCCATAGCTGAAGTCGTCATCAAAGATCCACTGCCGGTGGACGGGTGGGCTTGCGGGCTTCACATCGTAGTCGCAAAGATGGTGATGGCTTTGACGTGCAAGATGTGATGTCAAATTTTATGAGGTAGTCCTCCGGATGAGTAAAGTAGTCAGATGCCTTTCCAGCATTGCTACGCTCTGATACCAAGTGTTATGGCAAAGGGAGCGTGGATGGTGATTAGGTATGGGTTGCGAGGCAAAACACCATATGGGAATTCAGAACACTTGAGCAATTTGTAATTAGCGGTAACTATACTTCAATGACAAGTGTCAATATGACGGAAGACATATATACAATTCTCGAGTTAGAAATGGGACGTTGTTGGAGTCGTTGGGTCAATCGTCTAGCGATGCGTATGGAGTCGCGTCGTGAGTTGTCGGATTGATAATCTCCGTCGAGGAATTGGGGGGCTTTGATGGTCGACGGCGAAGATACGAGATGCACCTTTATAAATCTCAATAAGTTTTTTATGCATCAAGAAGTCGACGGAAAGGTCGTGATACTTCTATAGATGTTTCTCGAAAGTGGTTGAAGTTGTTGACACACGCGAAAAGGAATCGACGGAGGGCGAGGGCACGTGGCGGAATGTCCCCCGACTGTTGGAGCAAAAATTGGGGTCTCAACACGCGGTGGGATGTTTGTGTAATGACAGAAATGCCCACTCGGAGAGTTTGTGGACTCGTGCACGTCTGGTAGATAAAACCCCCCTCCCTTCCCCCACCCTTTCATTCCATTGCATCCCTCCATGGTGATGGCCACAATGTAGGGCCGCGATGGAGGGCGGCATGCCCGATTT